>JBDJHY010135433.1:0-13397 GCA_039654485.1 Withania somnifera
AGTGGTTCGTTTGACATTGACATCAGGTCTTGGGTTTATGCTGTAAACTTTTTATTCTATTGCTTATATCCTTTCTTTTTTCTTCTTCTTTTACTGTAGTAGTCCTCCGCTTCGGCTGTGGACTACAGGGTTTGGTTCTCCTACTCGAGTATAGTAGGTGCCATCATGACTTGAGAAATCGGGTCGTGACAAAAACACCACCAGGATTGAAGGTAGAGCTATTGCATCCAACCTTTAAAGCCTATTTTCAAAGTTACACTAGGCGATTATCCTTAAACTGTCGATATCGAGTCTGACCAAATAAAGTAAACCTAGCTTAAGCATATCCCAGAACTCTTCATAACTTTGAAATTTCAAATCTCACAAACCTAATTGTCAGTAAATGAATATCTAAGGACAACACTCTCTGTGAAACTTATATGGATACCAAACTACCCATAATTGCCACTTTCTAGCTCAAGGCATCTGTAACAACATTAATCTTAATTAGATAGTAAAACATACTAATAAATAGTCATTCAGAATCTCAATCAATCATCACTATCTAAACTTTATATACTTCTAACTACTATAGTTTGCAATGATTGGCATATATCTAATGATGAACCCCATACAGATAGTCCTTTAGATCTTGAGCACGAAGACCACCGACGCTAATTCCATGTCACGAGTAGGGTAGTATTAGCTTGTGATCCTTCATCTATCAAGAAGAATAAGATATAATCAAACCCTACCGCATAAAAATATAATACTGAATGAGTCATAGTAATATCTATAAGGTTTTCCCTCGACTGGTAATATTAACCCTGGCATAATAGTAAGGAATTCAATGATCCTTACAAAACATGAATCGTACTCTGCAGACTATCGAAAGGGAACATTCTTCTTCATTAATATAGGAAAATAAGATTCTATGGAGAAGAAATCATGCAAAAACCCTTTGTAATATTTGGCTAAACCAGCAAAGTTATGGACCTTAATATGAGTAGTATGTCAAGGATAATCACACACTTCCGCAAACATTGTTAGATGAACATTGATTCTCATTTTTTATACACTATGCTCAATCAATACATTGGACTCAAACTAAAATTTACAATTTAAGAACCTGGCTTAAGGGTCGTCCAAATGTTCTACACAATCTTGTTAGCGTTAAGGGTTCTGAGATTGAGATGCTCAATCTCCAGTGAGTCCTTAAAGTGAAAGATTTAATAGAATTATTTCCTAATGATCTACTCGGAGTCATTCAAGAAAAGAAGGTTACCTTTAATATTGACCTTCTTTATGATAATCAAAGTATCCCACCCTTCTTATGGAATTCCTAACCAAGTATAAAAGAATTGAAAGAGAAGTTGAAATATTTTTGATAAAGGCTTTAAAATATCTAGTGTGTCACGTTGGCATGCTCAAGTTCTGTTTGTCTGAGTGAAGGATTGTTCCATTATTATATGTGTTGACTTGAAGAATAAGTATCCCATCCGTGGGAATTATAACCCATTCTATCAACATGATGGAGCTATTTATTTCTTAAATACTGAACTCAAATCCTAGTATCACTATCTCAAAGGTCATGACTATGACATCCAGATGACTTTCTTCACAATTTGGTATGGTCATTTTGAATTTATGGTAAGTATTTTTTCCTGAATAAAGAACCAATAGATTTTCATTAATCTGATTAACTTTATCTTGAAATATTTTTAGTATTATCCATAGAAGATATTCTGGTTTATTCTAGAAGTAAGGCAGAGCATGCAAACCATTAGAGAATAGTATTGCAGACCATTCAAAACCAGCAGCTTTTTGCTAAAATTTAAAGTGTGAGTTTTTGATAAAATTACTTTCCACAAACATGTTATTTAAAATAAAGGTACTAAGGTTAATGTGAAGAAAATAAAAGCAGTGAAGAACTATCCTAGAGACACCACTCTTTCTGAGATTCCATGTTCTATTGGCTTAGTCAGTTACCATAGGAGTTTTGTTGAAGGATCTTCTTCCACTGCTGCACCTTTAAATATACTGACTCCGAAGAACATAAATTTCAAGTGATTAGATAGTTGTAAGAAATTTTTCTAGGTTTTGAAAGCTTGTTTGACTACTACCTTATTATGACCCTGCTAGAGGGTAATGATGGTTTTGATGTCGATTATGGTACCTCGCAAGGTTTACTTTAGTGTGTCTTATGATGAATAGTAAGGTTAATTATTATGCTTCTCGGCATCTAAGGATTCATGAGAAGAAATATCCAACTCATGACCTTGAGTATACATCAATTATTTGTTACCTTGAAAAATTTGAAGCATTACCTTTATGCAGTTTATATAGATGTCTTCACATATCACCGGGGTTTGAAGTATGCATTCAGCCAGAAAGAACTAATGTTTTGCCAGAGATAATTTCTTGACATTTTAAAAGATTCTGTTATGACCATTTTCTACCACATAAGAAAGGCCAATGTTGTATCTTATGCTCTCGGAAGGTGTTCGTGGTTACTGTGGCACATACCAAAGATAGAAAGAATGATTGAGTTAGAGATGTCATTGGATTTCTTAGTTTGATGTTCAATTGACTGAGGTGGAAAATGGTGGTTTAGTTGTGTAAAATGTGTCAAAGTATACACTAGTGGTTGAGGTAATGGAAATACCAAGACAATGATTCAAGTTTGCACCAGTTGAACAGTACAATTGAATAGAAAAAAGTGCAAGTTTTCTCCCAAAGGGGAGATGGCATTGAGGTATCAAGGTATATTGTGTGTACCATATGTTCACAGGGTCGGAGAGAAGATACTAGTAAAGTATCATGGTACAAAGTATAGTATCCATCCTGGTGCTATGAGACCTAAGATAGGTGTATTGGTAGAACCATATGAAGATTACATTTCTAAGTATGCTGCTAAGTGTCCAAACAATCATCAAGTCAAGGCTAAACATGAAATCTAGGAGTATTAACTAAGAATTCAATATTCCTTTTTGGACGTGGGAAATAATTAACATGGACACTATTACAAGATTACCCTATACAAAGGCTCAATATGATTTAATTGTGTAATTATGGATAGGATGACAAAGTTTACTAATTTTGTGCATGTCAAAGATAAGTACATTGTTGAATATTATGCCATGATCTGTTTTAGGATATGGTCAGATATCATGATTTCCTTAATTACATATTTTCGTACAAAGGCACTCACTTCACCTCTTAGTTTTATAGGCCCTTCAACAATGGTATAAGAATTAAGTTCCAACTCATTACAACCTCCCATTAATAGACAACAGGCAAGCAGAGGAACCATTCAAACCATAGAAGATATGTCGAGAGCTTATGTCATTAACTTTAAATGAAATTGGGATGAACAATTTCCATTGATTTATTTTGACTAAAATAATAGTTATTTTTGTAGCACCCTAATGACATCGTATGAAACTTTATAGAAGATGATATGTAGATCTCTCTTTGGGTGGTTTGAGGTAGTGAAGCTCCAGCTATAGGTCATGCATAAGTTTTAGATGATCTAAGAGCATTTGAAAATATATCAGAGTTTTCACAAATCCTATGCTGTTGTAAGGAGAAGAGACCTCAAATTTAAAATTAATGATTGGGTGAACTTGAAGGCTTCTACCATAAAGTGATTTATAAGATCAACTAATGCAGAGAAACTTAGTCCGCGATATATAGTCCCTTACTTTATGATGGAGATAATAGCAAAGGCGTCCTATAAAAGTAATCCTCTAGCATCGCTAACATCAATTCATCTAGTGATCCATGTCTTCTTGCTAATGAAGTGCACAGAGGAATATTCGGTGATCATTCTAATTAAGATTATAAATATAAAAGACAACTTATGGGGAAGGGTAAAATGGATATCTTAGATAGACAAGTTCGAAAGCTAAGGAATACCGAAGATACACCAGTCAAAGTAATTGAGAAAATTATTTGTTAAGGATGACACATGCGAAGATGAAGTAAACATGATGACTAGATACCCATGTCTCTTCCCTTCTCATTAAGATACTACTTGAATTAACAAGATACCTTACTATCAATAGTCATTTCATCTTTAATGTTAGACGTATCATACTTCTCGTGTTTCTATTCATGTGATGATAATAATGATTTAGTCATGTTAAGATTAAAATTATTCAATTTTTTCATTTCGGTTAATTACAGACTCTCAGTTTCAGCTTCAGTCTTAGCTCTTAGTCCTACTCTTACTCAATATTTAGTTTTAGACTTTATTCGGAGACGAATAACCTGAATGGGGAGATAATGTTACGTCTTGTGCTTTTTCCCCATCTTCATAGCTCCCAAACAAGTCTTGAAACTCCAAAAACTATTTGAAATATTTTAGGCTTATTAATGGTATCATATAATAGCTTTTACACCATGAAATAGTGGTGCATTGCACAAGTTTTCACTGTAAATAGGCCCCATGAGTAAAGAAATTTCAAGGAGGTCAATATTTTGTTCCTAAAATTACGGCAGGAAAATACCTCTATGTCACCAACTAATTCGATAAGAATTATCGGTGCTGACACAAAGAGTTGCACAAGGTGAAATTTTTTAGATTTTAAACATTTTTTCCATGGGAATTTTAGTAATTGCAAAGATTATAAATACTAATATAAATTGTATTCATGTCTTCCTAGAGAAAGGAAAAATTAGAGAAAACCAGATTAAGTTTCCTCAATCAAGATAGGATTTTCATCTTCCAAGTTTCAACTCCAAGATCCTAGTTTCATGAAATTTTTAGGGATTTTTCTACCCTCGAACGTAGGCTATTCGATGGTGGAATCCTTTCATACCCTTTCCCAAAAATAGTTTTCGAACACTAGATAATTCAATTATTGAGGTCTAGGGTTTATTACCTTAAATTCATTAACTTTATTTCTGGTGATGTTTCAATTTTATATACCTGATGTACATATGTTTTATGATATGTAAGCATGTTTACAAGTCTCCCTTACTAGCTTCAACATTTCATTAAATCTGATGAATAATTGCTAAAGTTTTTATATCTCATGTTATAATTTAAAGCATCAGTTTTGATGACCCCCTCCCATCTTCAAGAATAGGTTAAAGTAGAAAGCTTTTAAAGATTTGAACTTGAATTTCAATTATTCTAGTAAAGCTACAAGTATGTTAATGCACATACGTGTAAAGAATTCACATTATGAAATTTATCAGTTCTAATGGAATTTAGCATGATTTATGTTTATAATCCCAAGGGGTCCAGTTATGAAGTTTATGCTATCAAATATTCATGCTTTATTTTCCAGGGGACAATTTATGTATTATGAGCTATAATATAAATGTTTTAGGATGAGTATTTAGTACCTAGATTGTTATGAGTCAAAGGTACCTTATCTTCATTCTACGTACCACCCATATAATAAGGTGAATAAGTACCCTCTTAACTAAAGAGTTTAATTTAGTAGATCTAGCCTATATAAATATAGATGTACACCAAGCAAGTATAGAAAAACTCTTCTCAACTTGGGTAAGGAGTCAGACTCCTTGTAAGCTAACATAGTTTATGTTGGTTATGAGAAACTTCCATTTTTCAAATTTTTATTGTTTTCATATTATAGTTATCACATCATTGCTTTTACAAATTAAGTGTAATTTTTAACCATGAGACTATTGCAGTTTTTATGAGATTCAAATGGCTTATAGTTTTATGAATTTTTTGCGATGATTAATACTTGTGATTTACATCTTCGAGTATGACTTATATAATTTTAGACACGATTCTCAACTATTCATATTTCTAACATTTTTTATAGAGTTATGAACTCATGATTTCAGACTCTCGGTGTCAGCCTCAATTTCATCCAGCCTCTACTATTATTATTATTGATATATATACGTAGATATGTACTAGTGTTTTTCAATGTACAGACCAGGTTTTTGCTTCATTGTTTTATCGTGTATATTCTAGTGTACAGGGAGAAATGATCAGGCATTAGATTCATGATAGCTATGAGTACTAGTAGATGTTTTTTGAGTCCTTATTTTCTAAGAACATCTATTCTAGGCTTTCCATATTTGACATTTACATTAAATCTAATTTCTAATATGATTTTAGCTGGGGTTTTTCCCCACAAATGTTCTGTTAGAAGGTTTTCTAACATACACATAAAATCAATTCATTGTTTTTGTAGTTTGTCCATGTTGGCCTATAACTTGATTCCGGTGTAATAAAATTATTTATTTCAGTTAATTTAGCCTATCATAGCTCTACTTTTGGAATGTTATGTCATGACTTATAGTGTATGTATGTTCCAAGGGTTATCATGGGGTAAGCTTTGATTCCTGAACACCATGTTACATCCAGGGGTAGCCTCTGATCATGACTAGAATCTCTAGGAAACATTGGGGTACTACAAGACCTTAGTAAAAAGGTCATAACTTTCTACTTTAACATTTGATTGATGAGTAGTTTTTTGCAATGTAAACTATATTCAAAGATGGTTTAATTAACATATAACACTACTTTTTTATTTATTAATGGTTTTACCACCTAGGTTAAATGGATAGTTCATACTGTTAATGTCATTTACATTGAACGACTAAAATACTTTCTAAAAATTTAGGATGTTATACAAATCATTTACGATTACCAAGCACTTATTCTATTTATCAAAGTTCAGATCATTCGCACTAGGATATGCATTTAAAAACATGTAGAAGTAGAGTGAATAACAAATTAACTAGGGACCTAGTATGTATCATAGTCCGAATGGGGACACATAAGATACAAATAGAGAAATATTTGAATTTTAAACTAAGAAGAGGTGAGGTATTAAAGAATGAAGAGTACAACAAATAAGCACTAAGTGTAAAGAAGTAAATAGGGATCTATCAAATAACTATAGGTAATTTAGCTTAGTGACCAATGATACAACGGTTTAAAAGGAAGTTAAGGTATGCTATAGAAAAATATAGAGATATAATATTAACTAACAAATAAATATAAGGTGGTTTTAGAGATGAAACTATATCAATCTAAGGGTACAAAATTGAAATATGTTCTAGATAGATGGTATAAGGTAAATGGTAATGCATAGTAGGGTGGATATACATATAGAAACAAAAAATCTGACCGGCTCCCCTTTAAGAACAATGGTACAAAAAAACATAAGGTTCTATAAAATGTAGTGGGGATATAAATGTAATGATAAATATTACCGCATAACTCCTATGAAGATTCTCAAGGCTCACAAACAAAGGACCCGTAGGGTAATCAAATTGTATACATACCTCTATTGTATACTCTTTTTCTATACCCATACAACGACCTAAACCGGTAGAACTTGTGGAAGAAACGAATCATATGCCAATGCGATGCACTACCTAATTTTGAATAGGAATAAAACTAGTGGAATATCTATGTCGGAATCCAACACTTATACCATACATAAATAACTAAAATATCCTTGCTACATTCCTAAACTCAAACTATGACTAAACCATATAGTAATGTTGACATTGTGTACCCCGTCACGATAAGAAAATGAGTTCTAATGGCGTCTACTCCTCATAATATAAAGGAGAGAAAGCTCTATGAACCTAAAATAAAAGAAGAAGGAGATGTTGAGATGAAATATAACTAGAAAATGATGATACACCACTAAATGACTTCCCACAACCCATTATCGTAGCTTTAGAGCATTTTTATATAGAAAGGTACAAAATACAACTCACAACAATGAGAAACAAAAAAATAACTATCCTGAATCCAAGTAGAAAATCTGTAGAGACATAAGGAAGACCGACCAACATGAACGCTAACTACACATCGTATCTCTCGAACAACATCAACTAGTTTGCACGATTGCGTCTATGTTGATGACCTGTACTAAGATCTGCATTAGGAAAAGAAGAAAAAGTGTAGAATGCATAACGAAAACAATAGATACCCATTAGAAATCATAAGACGACTAGGAAAAAGTAAGCATAGGCAAGGTAAAGAGTGATCGAAATCGAATAGGGAAGAGCCACATAACATACAATGCAAAAATGATAACCATAGTAATAGCTAATAAGTCCAGTGAAGGATCCACTACCAATAGGCTAAGTATCAACTAATCAGTTTGAAGGACCCAATAACAAAGTAGTACACATAGGACACAGGACATAAGCAGACTGTGACCACCACTGACACATACCTGGAGCTCCAACAATACCATAATAAATAAGGACTCAATATAGAAAGAATAACACCAATAATATAACCACTGAATGTAACAGTAACTACATTAAGGAACGTAACCAATAATACCAAAAAGTATCAAACAAGCTGAGCTAACAACAAATTCAACAATTGCACCAATAGCACCTATGAGTGTCAGAAAGAAACAACAAAGTATACTAGCAAAGAAACCCAACCGAGATCCTATTATACCGATAGGTAAGACTAGAAAACCAAGTAACCCAATATGTACTCTGCTCATAAGTTCCGAAGTTTCAACTAAATGCATAGGGCTGCAATGCAAAAGGGCACTGGAAAAGTAAATACGTTCTGACATGCTCCCTCTTTGGAGTATTCCCAAATCAAGAGGGACCTAGGAGGACTCAAACCATATACCACAATTCTGTCGTATACCCCTCCCCTGCATTACACATCATGCCCTATGTATTGCGACCCGGATTTGTAGGGCCCATGGAGGGACTTGATCCCGCATCTAAAACCTTATAACAATCAAATTAGTAGAATAATTAACAAGGAAAAATTGCTCAATATCGAGCTCAACTTGTATATCATATCTCAGTGGAAACTAAATTTCAGCCAGGACTGGTATTAGTCTTGATACGACAAGATCATTCTATTAGATCGATAAGTACATTCAATCTAATAAGTACCTTTTGTTATAATTGAGAAATTCTATGGATCGGATCTTTATTAATCTCTTATTTATTACATATATTTACTATTTAGGAAGAATACCCTCACCCATTCTTACTAATAAACTAAATAAGCCTTAGAAAAGAAGAAAGGGATGAAAGTGAGGAAGAAAGAGAAGTAGAAATAGAAACACTTAATGATTAAAAATTAATTAGTTTACATTTTTAACCTTCATCCTCCAGTAGCACACTCCTTGCTATTTTTTTTCCGCTCAATCTGGGCCAAATACCTGGATAATGTCTGTTTAGATAGAGAAATCCCGCCCCTAGTAGGGTGGAGGCTGCGGATTTCTACCTACCTAGACCACAGGGCATCTGCTTGTTAGCAATCCAGTTCAAAGACAGTAGCATGATAGGATGACTTCTCAGTCCATTCCATCTTTTCAGTCAAGCCAGATGCGAATGAAATAGTTAAGAATCTAGAGCAGCTAAGAAAAAATAAAATGAGTAGCTCGCGGGATGGTCGTCATTGCACACTAGCTGGTCAGTGGGGGTAAGAAAGTGTTCCGTTGGTATATTAAGTCTTAGTGCGACCTTTCTTGGTCAACAAGGGGATTGGAAAATAGTTTAGATGAATCAAAATCCTATTCCCTGGTACTTCTGTTAGCGAAGGCTGCAGGCTAAGAAAATCAATAAATTCAGGACTGGCTGCCAACTGTGCTTGTATTACCCTCCCCTTCTTGAGAAGATTCGTCCTCGAATATAAACCTAAAAAACATGTAAGATAATGAATAAAATGCCTTTAATATTGAAAAAAAATAAAATCATAAATGGTGGTTGATAATAATGATAGTAAGCATAAAAGGAAGTAAGAGTTATAGATTAATCACTTTTTATCATATAACAAAGAATCAGTATGTTTAGAAAGGAACAAATATCAAAAAAGAATAAGAGATACTTGGCTAACCATAAGCATTTGATAAATGGGTAAACTTAAGGACTCTACATGATTGTGAAACAAAACATTCTAGTATGTAATTTTCCGATCTTACAAGTAATCATATCTTTCCTCAAGATAGTAGCCAAATCTCTCCATGGATAGATACATCATCAAAATGATTATTACAATTGAATACTTCAATCCACGCATTAGTTCATAATAAAGATATGATTCTTACCTTACTTAGTCTCTGGTAAAAGCAATAAGGTACCCCTCAATTATACTCTAGAACTATCCATATCCACTCACAGTACATCTCTAAAAGCATTATAAAATAATGATTACCTGAGATCACATGAGTCCTATAGGAAAGTTTAATACGAATAATATTTACATTCATGGTCCTTGAAAGTCCTAAAATAAGTATAAGCCATAAAATATATACTTGTCTTTGGAAAATAAGAATATAAAATTAACAAATGATTCGGTTCACCAATTGGTTCACCCCAAATCGGGTGCTTATCCCCATCGCTCTTCCCTTAACAAAACTCCATAAAAAATTAAAGAAAATAATCATAGTGATGAAGAGAAAGAATTCTACCTTTATAATCATCACCAGGGTCAAATGGTAAAGACTTACCAACGCATGCGTTAAAAAAACCAGTTTCCCTAATGGGATCCTTACTTTCATACATTATACATTTCATACAAAATAATTATTTTCATATGCAAATAGGTAGTATAGGAAGGTACCATTAATCTAACTTCATACATAGTGTCCTTATGAGAGTAGTACCAGTAGGTGTAAGTACATCATGAATACGACTTAAATAGGAAACACTTAATGATTAAGAATTAATTAGTTTACATTCTTAACCTTCCTCCTCCACTATATCCTTTCAAATTAATGTACTACCATTTCCCAAAAAAAGGGTTCCATTTTTGAAAAGTGTGTCATACTCCCATAGTGGGTTGTTAGACAAACTATAACCTATAAAAGAAGCTATATGTCAAAAACTACAAGATATCCCAGTAGATACATCTTCCATAACCATGAAATCATCAAATAGAAAATTATCCTTGAATTAATACTCACATTCATTAATCTTTTGATAAGATTTGGAAAGGGGATCATATGTCAAGGAATAAGGATCAACATTTAAGACCTTTACATGACTATCATCAAGATCAACTCTTGTAACTCCTCACTACCGTGAGGCTCATTAATTATTTTATCTATTCCCTTATGAAGGGGGTCATTATCATCCTTAATTTGATAATCAACAAAACAAAATATGTTAATTGATGACATTTCAAACTCAAAAGACTCAAGCACAATATTTTCACATTTTGAACCAACTAGATGAGAACCACTATTCTCAAGATAAGGACTCCTAATTTGACACAATTCACTATTATTATAAAGTATATCATAACTCAATATTACAAATGAATAAGGCAATTCATTATAATACTTATCAAATATAGGTGGGGTATCATAAAAGGAATCACACTTAAGACATATAGAATAATTGGGAAATTTACCACTTGGATTCCTTAAATAATCTAATAAGTCAAGACTATTTTCACCCAAAGGATCAGCCCTACTATAAGATAATGTATTTTTATCCAAAACATAAGTGTTGACACTAGGTGCACTCAAATCACTCTAACTAGAAGATGCAACTTGGTCATCATCAAAGAGCCATTAAAATTGACACATGGTGAGGACCTATTTATGTTACAAGTGCTAACACTAGGTTTACCAAAATAGACTTTATAAAAGTCAATTAGGTCATCAAGAGGTACAACTAGAATTTTTGGAACCAGGACATTGACATTATCATAAAGCAACAAAGTGCTACCATGGTCAACCCAAAAAGAAGTCTCATAAACACAAGATAAAAAAATATCAATCAAAGGTAAGTTATCACAAATAGTTAAGTAAACATCATGATCATTTATACTACTCAAAGTGTTGAGTTTGGCTAACATACGTTTAAGCACATAAGATGAATCTTCTTCGTCTTGGCTATATTCTTTGAAGAAGTCTTCACTTTTTAATGAGATTTCAAGTTCCTCATTGTTCTCTATGAAATGAGGCTCTTCATTCCGCTTGCTTCAAAGAATACCTGTTTAATCATCAGAACAATTAGAAGAAGAAAGATAGTGTAAGCTTGTGAGAACTCTCTCCTCACAACCTTTCATTTTTCCACTCTAGAGTTTTCACATATTAATCTCTTACTCTTGTTAAACATTTTTCTCTCAATTTTAATGGTTTTAGAACAAGTATCAAGGATTCCCAATGAAGGACTGAAGATTCCTTCAAATCAAGCCTTCATTTTCTAGTACTAGGATTCAGTTTCTGTGGTCATGGCCTTAATGATAACCATACATGATGGATACTTTTTAGCTACACCCCTACTAGGAATCGTCATTAGTCTTTGAACCTCTATAACAACCCTTTTCCAATGAACTGTTATTTGATCCCAAAATTTTGATAGCTTGTCATAATGCATGCGTAAACTGTTTACCTCCTCAATAAATTTTTCTTTACCCTCCCTAATCCTTTCTCCTCTATGTCCACCCACCCTTTTGATACTCATGTAATAAAATTTAGGGTTGTAGTTGTTTTGGTTCGAAACATGGTAGGACTAATGCCAAGATGCATATGATGTATTTTGAGAGATATTTAGTTTGTCCTAGAAGGATGATATTCTTGTGGTAGATAGAATGGATCTTATAGGATTTGGGTTGGAAATTTTTTCATGTGTTAGGTTCTGTTGTGGTAAGTTTAGGATTGTCGTAGATTGGAAAAAAGTAGTTCCCCACTTGCTGGTACTCCCCTTCTTTGGATCCACCTACTCCCATGTTTTTTGAATTTTATCCCCATAACCATAGGAACCGTAATCACCATAATCCTCACGATAACCATAAAAACATTAAGGATTTCATAGAACCTTTCACTTTATCCATGAATGTTTCCTCCATCCTTATATTTGTTACTAGTACAAGTATAGATGCTAATGTCAACCATAATATGATTTCATTGATGAAATTTTACATATATACCCCCTTTGTACCTACAAAACTGAACAAACAAGTTAGTATAAAAACCCTCACACCTCTCATACAGTACCTAAAGGCACTCTTCAAAAGTTGACAGGGAACAAACTTGACGAGTCATATCACAATGATGCTTATACTTTGTGAATGAATGGATTTGTTTCGACTAAAAAAATGGACAAATGAAAGAATAAATAGCCTAGAATCAAACAAAGTATGTATGAATATGAAAAGCCTCTAAAAGTGAAAAAAAAAATGTACTAAAGAAACGAACGTGAAAAACATGCTAGACACAAAGTAGATCATTTCCTTTTTGCTCACTTTTGGACGAACCCTATGCCTAATTATAGGCATATTTAAAGCCTTTTTTCTTCTATCTCCACCATCTTTTAGATCAAACAATACTTTTGATCATCTTCATCACCAACAATGTTTGTATCTCCTCAACAATACGAAGAATAGTCAAACTCTTTCTAGTTTTCAAGTATGATTAAATCAACTCAAGATCACCCCAAATTTTATCCACATACTTATTTTGATATGGATA
>JBDJHY010135442.1:0-13397 GCA_039654485.1 Withania somnifera
TCCCAAGCTCAAAATTAAGACTTAAACTTAACTAAAATCCACAAATGGGCATAAACTACGAACAAAAACTCGAAAGCACCAAATTGAGATCAATCTTTACTTTATTTGGCATTCTGGAGCTAAAGAAACTGTCAGAATTTAATTTCGAGCCCAACTTGAAGGAAAGTTGACTTTAGTCATCAAGTACTTAGTTTCAGGCTCTAAAACAGGCAATTTGAGATATTCTCAACTGAGCTGCAAAGGATCCGAACTACCTGTCCCAGCAAGTCATAAATGACTTGAGGAAGCTACTGGAATTCTCTAGAATTGAAAATATCGTATGTTTCCATAAATGACCATGAGGGTTATTACATCTATCATACCTAATATTTTATAAGATAGATATAGGGTGTAGGGGAGAACAATTAAAGATAACACTGAAAAGAGTGTAGGGGAGAACAATTAAAGATAATTACTGAAAAGAAAAAAGTAAAAATCTAGAACCAAATAATGAAATATCGACATAAAGTCTCACATACTATCATCAAAAGAAAGTATCAATATCACCTCATCAGGCATCTTACCATATAAATAATAAGATTAACAAAATATCTAGAATCAAGATAAATAACAAGTATTTATATCTCACCCTCATCCTATCCTAAATATAGGCCTCCCTAGTCGAGTCAACTTACAACTCATGGTAAATCCCACTAGTTGTACGAAATGCTCGTAAAAAGAGTCCAACATCACCCATCTTAGTTTTTAATACACATATTCACTCATAGTAGGAAGGATACATCCGACGCAATCGAATAATGGACTAGTGGAAAGGTTTCTAAATAGAATAGGCTAAGGTAAAGGAACTTTAGTCAAGTTTACATCTATGTTAGTTCCTAACACACAAGTTCACCTATGATAGGACGGGATTAGATGTTGCTGAGAAATGGAATTGTAGGATAGATTCTAAAATGACTCAACCATCATCAATGTTGTAACCCATAACCAATACACAATTATCTCATAAAAAATATATAAAAATCAAGTATAACTAGTCCATGACTTTATTTAGTTCCCAATATACAAGTCAACCCGTAATAGAAATGGTACATCCGATGCATTCGAGGAATGTACTCATGGGAAGGATTTTAAATGGGTAAGACAAGGAAGAAGAATCATCTAATGTACAAACCCATCATCATAAACTCACTATCACTGGTCTATTCGAGTACAAGTCTTCCTTCTTGAGTTAAGCCACAACTCATCAAAAAACTCCCACTCTTTATCTACTAACTCAAGAAAGAGTCCTTTACACCCATGTCAGTTCCCAACACACAAGTCTACCTACGATTAGAAGGGTACATCAGAAAATGCTAAGAAATAGACTTTTGGGAGGGGTTCTAAAAGAATAGTTCGTGTAAAACAGTATTTGTACCATTATAACTATGCATTCTAATCCTCATATAAACATAGCCTAGCAATACCGAGAATGGAATATTAGTCTTTGCTTTTGTAACCATATCATGTCATGACCATGTCAGAAATTGCACTTTAACCTTAGACTTTTGAATCATATATCAATATCATGACCTTGTCAAAAACTAAAAATTGACCCTAGTCTTTCATAACTTAATCCTCCTAGTATATACCTCATGAAAATGTTAGAAATAGGATATTGACCCTTTACCTTTTTATATCATAACTCAATAAGTTAATAATCATGTGTAATAAACCAAAAAGTCCACTCAAGGGCATAACATCAAGTAAAAAATCATATCAATCAAACTATTACCGCTCAAGGGCATACAACTCAATAAGGAATAAATCATGGTAAGTAAATCAAATAGGTCCCTATATGGACAGATAAACAAATAAAGTATTACTACAATTGAACCAAGTCCTCTCATGGACATAATCTTAAGTAAGGAACCAATAGAAGATGAATAATATCTCATGGGCACCATAATGCCTTATAAATCCCGACTTGCATAGATATGTCAAATAATCAACAATTTATAACTGTTTTTGTTCCTTATTTATAATCACGAATGCTTTACTCTAGTGTTTGGGTAAATACCCCATCACTTCACACACACATTCACCCTTAAAATATCCCCACTAATTCCAAATACAAGTAATTTAACTCATAAAAAACAACCTACAACCTTTGGAAGAAAGTAAAGCCTCCACTTGCCTTCAACAAAGAAATCAAGTCAAGCCGATGCCTTTTCTTTTTTTTTTGAGCTTCTAAATCTATAAAATCTAACAAATTATAGGTTTCCCATAAGAAATCATGAATATTAACACCCATATTGAAATATTTTAAACTGGGTCCAAAATTCACCCAAAAAATCAAGTCAAAAAACCCATTTCAATTTTTTGAAGTTTTCATGACATTCAAGTTATCCAAAACTTGGGGATCTCTGATATCAAGTTTTATTCAAAATTGGGTTCAATTTGATTGTCAAATTATAAATTTATTCATAAGAAGTTTGGGCCTTGAAACCCCAAAGTGAATCTTACAAAAATTGAGAAATAAGAATGAACCCATGCTTAAAACCCCATATGTAGCAAACATTTTAGGGAAAACTTACCAAAATCCTTGTATCTTTGAAAGCTTTATCACTTTAATCTTCTCACAGGTAAAAATCTCTTTTAAGATGGTAAATGGGGTGTTGGAACATAAAAATAAGGGAAATTTGTGCATATCTCATATAAGGGCTTAGGATTATATAAAAAGACCAAAGTACCCCTTATTTAAAACCTAGAATTTTGGTTGCATAGGGCCATAAAGGCATCCTTACGAGCAGTAAATGGGCTCCTATACAAGAAGGGCTAACCGTATGGATGTCATGCAACCAATCATATTGTAATGACCCTTACGGTCATTTTTAGTTTATAGATTTTTCTTGCATCTCAGAGGTTTCCTCTAGTGTCTTTAAGTCATTTATGACTTATCCAGGATGGTGGTTTGATCCCCTAGTTGTTCATTTAGTTATTATGTTTGACTCTTTAATTTAGAGCCTTAACTTTTGTGATCCTAGATTGCAGTCAACATTCCTTGAAAACAAACTCGAAGTCAAATCATTGTAAGCTACAAAACATAGATTTTGGTTATATCGACCCTTGGTTTTATCTAGGAACTTTTGGTATGATTGTATCTCGTTTGATAAGATAACAGCTTATCGAGAGATACAAGTTTGAATTTAGTCAATTTTTGATGATAAGAGCCTCATATTGAAAATTCAATTACTCTATCTGCTTCAGATATTTATTTTAGTTCAGGTAGAGTGTTGGAATGATTCTCAGGTTTGTAGGTTTTATTTTGAGTTTTTGATTGGAAATATTAATTATCTAAGAAGGTTGGTTTGGTCATATGGTTTGGTCATATCTCAGTGAAATAATATACGATGCAAATTTTGTTGATTTCATTGAA
The DNA here is from genome assembly GCA_039654485.1 of Withania somnifera. Taxonomy (NCBI): domain Eukaryota; kingdom Viridiplantae; phylum Streptophyta; class Magnoliopsida; order Solanales; family Solanaceae; genus Withania; species Withania somnifera. Next base: position 3,416 of record JBDJHY010135442.1, read on the forward strand.
TTCAGCATATTATTTACACTCAAAATGCATAAATGGACTGTATATTTTGTGTTTCGAACAACCCCTGAGGGCATTTAAATTTTTAGTTGTGTAGCATAGCAGACAAGCGCATTTATGCTACCTGAACACTGGCAGAGATAGGCAGTGCTTTCCTTCAGTGCCAATAGTGCTCCTAGGGCACCGACAACATTGGTCTACGCACAAACATAATAAATTATCATTTTCCCGACTTTTCATCCCTTTTTATTGTATTTTCTTCATTCTCCTTCCATTCTAAGATAAATTTTTATGAGCTTGGAAAGCTAGATTTAAGTATCAATCTAGTTGTTCCTCTTAATTTTGGTAAATTTCTCCTTCAAATTCAACCTTTCATGGTGGAATTTCCTTCATCCATTTGGTTATTCTTTGTGAATTTTTATAGTAGAGTTTTGTGTTGTTAGCATTAGAGATTATTTTTTATTATCATTTCTTCATATTAGTAAGATTTTACTCTAATTTTATTGAATTTCATCCCAAATTATCAATTTTTTTCAACCTTATATGTACTTTAATGATTGATTCTAGATTGTTCTAAGCTCTGTTTTAGCCTAAATTTTGGTTATATGTTCCTAATAATAAAAGGAATGTGTTGATACCTTTTATTTAAAGTTTGAATTATTAGGCCTATGGGCTCATTTTGACTCAAATTTTTTACCCCCGTTAGAATCTTAGCTTTATGAGTATCATTGGATTCCTTTAACGTATAGATTATTATTTAGCTAGTTTCATAGTCGTTCAAATCCATTTGGAGCATCTTGGAGATATTCGAGCTATTTTCCTTGGTTTTTTTGCAATCTTTTCTTCAGTCAATAGGTAGGCTATAGCTTACAGATCCTACACTTAGTTTATATTTAAAATAATAATACTAATTAGCATCTATCGGTTGGGAATTTTAGGATTGGTATCCTTGACCCTATATGCTTCTTTAATCTGCTTCTTGATTTTATTTCAGTATTATAATTTAATTATAGATTTCCATGTGACCCTGAGTGGTCTCTATTGACTCTGGAATATTAATGGTGGGATTATTAGTAAAGTTCGTGAGTCCCATACATCATATGACTAGTTATGATTGTTGTAGTGATACTTAACCTATGCAGGGCTGATAGGACCATCTGTGATCTATTTGTTGTGATTGTGCATGTAATAATCATGAAATATGTACTTCTATGCATTTCTTTTACTTTTTTATGGCCAAATGACCGGTATCATTGATTTTGAAACCTTGCATTTCCTTGAGGGCCCCATTTTGGATAGTGATGACTGACACTACTTTGAGATTTAATAATTAAAAGTTGATCACAGATATTTTAATACTACCGGCTAGTACTATTATAAGATTAGTTTATAAAGTTGATTCTTTATTAGTAAAGGTTGATAAATAGTTTTCTTAATTTTTTTAGACCTGGTTGTTGATTGGGCACCTAGTACTCCTATTTATTAATTTGTTTTTGTCCAGTTCTTAAAACCTTAAGCCGAGTACTATGACCTTGCTAGCACTTATAGCTTTGACCCGATGTCCGATTTTGAGTATTAGCCATTACTTGATTTTATACCAATACATAGTTGTGAATGGATATTGATTTTTTGACAAGTTTTAGATCCAGTGATGATCAGGTACATAAATTGAGACCCAATAAATTATAGTTATGAGATTTTTATTATGAGATAATGAGATAGTATACAGGGTTGCCCTACATTAGCCATGTTGATCCAGGCTGCAGCCGGTGGAGGGGTATATCTGTTTAGGACTCCTATATGTCCCCCCTCTATGAGCCACAAAGACAGATGGGGGTGTATACAGTATTACCGAGACACTTGGTACCATTGTATCATGTCTATGTTATTTTTTGTACTTAACTTTTGTATTTAGCCTCTGGTAGTATGGGATGCCAACGAATGAGCTTGACTTGTTTGTACCTTTATTGCGTATGGGAGCTCTGTAAGGTTTTATTTGTGCTTATTATCTACTTTTTCGCATCTTCTTACTCATGATGATTATTTTATAGTTATTTTGGACTGACCCAGCCTAGTAAACTCTATTTCTATGTGGCTTTTCTTTTAGTCATCCCTTGTTTCCTGTTACCTATTTTTGAGGTTATTGGTAGATTACCCTTCTTTATTCTCCTTAATTTATTATCTATTACAAGGAACCAGGTATGTCTTCACTTCTTTATCTGGGTTCTACTATATTTAGTGTTATCTAGCTCAATTAATTGTGTTTTTCATTACTGCTGGTTTTATATATAGTAGCATTACCTAGCTGTTCATTTTAATTCATTGCTTGTGTATCTGTGGCCTACTGGTTACTCGATTGTTTTAGCTTTTTGGTACTCATACTATACTATGTATCTTCTTGATGCAAATCCAAGTATGAGTGAGCGATGTGACCTTTGAGTTTGTGTTTCTTATTCAGATTCTAATGTAGAGGGTGATCTTCGGTGTCCAGATCTCAGTTTATCTTTTTTAGAGTATTTAATAGTTATCTTGTATTTCAAAAGATGATGTAAATATGTCAGATATTTTATTTATTTTGTAGTATCTCATATACTAGATGCCAAGTTTTAGGAATTCTATCTGATATATTAGACTTTCGTGTATCCTTTCCTTATGTATGCATTTTTCTTCCTCATTTACTTGTTACTTCTATTTTATATTCTTTTTGGGAGGTTCACCTACGTTGGGTTTTAGGTGTCCTTATAACATAATAATTGGGTTGTGACAAAGTGGTACTAGAGCTCTATATTTGTTAGTATCCTTGGTACATGAGCCAGTGTCTAGTAGAGTCTTGTGGATTGGGTACAATGGCATTTGTATTTGAATCATCAAGAGGCTATATTGATATACTTAGGAAATCATTCTCTTTTTATTCCCATGTGAAGCATTACGTCCTAGTTGGTTTCTTGAAATCTCCTTTGGTCTTGTCAACTCTTTCGCCAGATGAAATATTCACATTCTTTGGCAGCAGTAGGAGATGGGGAGCCACTGCATTACCAATCAGAGCTTCAGTTAGGAGTCTGATGGAGGTTGACCCCGAGGTTAATGACATTTTCATATTTCAACATTTGTGAGAGCTGCTTCACCTATTAAAGATTGAGCCCAAGACTGTACCAGTTTAGCAGTCACCTAGGGTCTAGAAGCAACCTTATGTTGCTTCAGAGTCGGCACTAGCAGGGTTTATGACTATGCAAGTTGTTCAGGATTTTTTACTTGAGATTTTGTGTTTTGTAGGGGGTTTGCCTCAGGTAGGGATATCACCTGGTGGTTGGATCATTTCTCAGGCTAGGGGTGAGTTTAAAGGACTGCGATAGGTTTCTTGTCTATTTCCAAGTATGAGACTTGATTCTACAAGTTGGTTGTCCACTTTTATGATTTAAGTTTAAGAGTATGTGAGGACTCAGAGGTTTCCTGATGGTTTGATCTTGCCACTCATCTAGCACTAAAGTCACCGGTAGTAGCGAGTAGCACTAGACTCGTTGGTAGTAGCGAGTTATTCTTTCACTCAGGTTGCTAGCCACAAGAAGTTTATGTCAAGAGGTATGTAACGACAGTAGTTAGAGGCCCAATTATAAGGATGATTCTGGTGGTGCCATGTAAGGAGGCAGGGGTCAGCCTGTTAGATCAGTTCATAAAGTTCTATAGACTAAAGATGGGGTCCATCATAGCATTAATAGAAAGATGATGAATAGTGCTTCTTTTGGGGTTTGGGTCGGGATGACTATTCTGTGGATCAGAGGTTTTTTGTCAACATAGGTGACTAAGGCTATGCTTGGCATTTGCTACCTCCTGTCACTATTTAAAGGATTTTCCTAAAGGTTGGTCATGCTTTGAGTGTGAGGTTACTGATCATATTTCTATCGATTGCCCTCAGTATAGGCTAGATCAAAACCTAATCCTCCAATTTAGGGTTCTCTTGAGGTATTATCGCAACCGTTCAGAGGTAGTGATCAGCATAGTGGTTAGGCAGTTAGGGTTTGTACCATATAATAGTGATTTTGGTTAATTCAGTGTCTTTACAGCTGCAATAGAGGTGAAAGCCTCAGACCCTGTGATCCCAGGTATGATTTCTTAGTATAATGTTAGCCATCCCTAGGTTTATTTGACTTTATTCCCGATGCTCCTCTATATCAGTTTGTTTGTTTCTCTCTTATTTAGGATTATGCTCGTGAGCCACTATTGTGATTTCATTTGTTACTACCCTATGAGTGTTCTTTTTAGTAGTGGATTATAATGTTAGATCATGTTTGGTGGTTGTTGAGAAGCTTGATTTTTTTGCTGAGATGTTTATGCTAGTTTTGGGTAGTTGATGTTATTTCAGGCATGGTCTGTCTATTTCCCTCATTATATTTCCTGGACTATTTTTCTGGACCATTATTTCCATCATTCCTGATGTATTTATGATATCCTTGCAGGGTTCTTTAGCCATGCACTGATAGGGACCTTTTCTTGCCTTTGGGCTAGGAGATTAGTATCGCATTGGCATTGTTTTATCAAGCTGATATTCACAATATTATCTTTGATATTTCATTCTTTTGTTAGTCCCCGAGTTTGATAAGTTTGTGGTTTTTTTGTTGTCCTGGATGACCTACTTGGTCTTCCTCCTGAGTGAGAAAATTTTATTTTTAGCTAGGCATCAGGAGTAATTGCATTTCCCTTTTACCGTATGACTTATGTTGAGTAGGGAAGTTTTAAGAGCCATCTTTAAGATTATATTAGTGTTTATGAACCCTGTTATGTTTATACATATGTGTTATTTCCTATAGATGATTCTTAATAGTAGATAAAGGGCGTCGATCCTAGTATTCACTATTTTTGGGATTCTAGTATACTAGCAGGTTTGGGTTATGCATTGTATGGCTAATCGTGACATGATCATCAGTCCGAGTTAGATATAGTTTGTGCTTGAGCTTGGGTTGGATATAGAGTTGAGGTGTTCTTATTTCATTATTTCAAGACATCAGAGTAGTATAATGGAAGTGTGGATAGTATTGTATAATTTGAGTGTTATAGTTTGGTTGGACTTATTTCTCCTTCTGAGGTTCTTGAATAGGTGCTCAATTTTTTGATTTTTTTAGTTTATCTACTTGGATGGTTCATAGGGGTGCTCTATTTTAGTGATTAGTTAAATATGAGATAGACTGGTTATGGATGTGGGTTATGTTTCATCTCATTTCTGTATTGAGTCATTTAGTTGGGGATCCATATTTTTTTACCTGTTGTGGTGCCTTCAGTTTTTTTTTGTGTTCAAGAAGGATTCTCCGTTCATTTTTGGTCCATGATTCATTCTTAGTTCGGAAGATTTTGATGTAAGGTAGTGAAATGAGTTAGCATCGAGATTTCATTTAGTTTCATGTAACTTTTGACCTATGATATCCGATTTTTCATCTTCAGGTTTGTAATGACCCTTATGATCATTCCTAAACATTGCATGTTTTATTGTATTCTAAGTGTTTCAGTAGCTTCTCAAGTCATTTATGACATGCTAGGACCGGTAGTGCCACACCCTGATGATTCGGTTGATATGTATCTCAATTTACCTATTTTATAGCCAACACTTAGGCATTTGTTAACTTTAGTCAACATTCCCTCAAGACAAGCTCAAAATCAAATTCTGACAGTTCTTTAGCTCCATAACGTGGATTTAGTCTAGATGGACCTTGGTCTGAGTCCAGTAATTTTCAGTGTGAGTATATCTCACTTTTTGAGATAATAGTTGGTCAACAGTTGAATGTTTAACTTTGGTCAACATTCGATGGTAAGAACATTGAGTTGTAACTTTGACTGCAGTATTGTCTTAGAATGTCGAGTTTGGGTTAGGAAGTCTATTAGTTCACTTCCTGAGGCATCTAGTGTAGTTTTGAGTTATTATGTCATTTTTAGGAATTTTAGACCTAAGTCTTGACTTGGAACATTTCTCTGAAATGACCTTGTATCTAGATTTTGACTATGTCGTTGAGTATGGAATGTTATTTTTGGTGTGTGTTTATATCTAATTTGCTTCTATCAGACTCCAAACACATTCTAGTAGTGTTTGGAGTATTTTGCAAAAGAAGTGTTTTGCTATAGAAATTGCACTTGATGTAGGTCCCTAATACTCTCCGTGATCATGAAGGGATGTTACGCGATTGAGAAGTCCAGTCACTTCCTTCATCGTAATAGCAGATATTCTTCATGCGATTGCGACTCCCAGCTTCATTACCTTATGCTACCTCAAGCCTAACCATTGCGATCACGATGAACAAAAAAGACCTGCCTCGCGATCGCGACAACCTTCCATGCAATTGCGAAGTCTAATATGCCTGGTAGTATATAAGTGTTTAACCTCAAAATTTTAGATACCAAAATCATTCTCTACTCACTCTAAAGTCTCTCTTAATGCTAGAAATTGCTGGTAAATCCATAGGCAAGTGTAAGGGGAATTGTTGATGGTATCTAATCCTTGATTCCTCCATAGTTTTGATAAGCTTTCTTCCTTATGTTTGAGGTAGAAATGGTGATATTCCACCACTAAAGTTCCCTCAATTGAGCTTGATGAACCCTTGTAAATTTTCTATGTTTCAACTGGCTGTTGTTGGGTTGTGGTGCATTAGGCTTGATTTTCCATCCCCGTTACGGTACGTAATCCTTTGTTAAGTGGTGTAAATTTTTGTAAGGTTTTACATTTTATTTCACTTCTTCTTCGTCCATTTTGAGGCCTTTTTACTCGAATTATACTCATATATAGAGCATGGGTTCTTGGTGATGTCGGGAACTCCATGGAGAAGTTCATTTCCGAATCTGCTTAATGAATCACGCGAGCTCGTTTCCTGATTTATGGCCCTATACTATATATAACATACTTAGTACCGTTGTATTCTCTTTGACTTGTAATTTCATATTTCGCCAATTTCATAGCCATTCGGGATCGTTTTCTACCATTCAATTTGACATTTGTGCCTTGCAGCGCGTTATCCGTTGAATGATAGGTACGCTTCTTGGGATCACTTTGGGTTTATAGCTTATGTAATTACGCTGAATAGCATCATTGGGTTGGGATTACTATGTCTATACTATGAACCTTAATAGCTTCTTGTATTCTACTTTTTTCCTTGTTTCTAATGCTCTTAGTGTAATATGAAGATGTTTACCTAGTGTTGGCCTTCTGACGGTCGTAGGGTGACTCTGTAATTTATAGGATGCTAATGTGTGGCTTGAATTTTGATTTTTACCCTCAAGTTTGGTTTGTTGTATTGTGTTGCTAGTTGTAGTATAGTAGGTTGTTGTCTTGTGTTGTTGTATTCATACAATAGAAGAGCCATGAGATTCATCTTCTGACAGTGCATGTGGGGACGGGGGTCGATTATCATTATTTTATGAAACTATTCATCCTTGGAGGTTGGTTTTCATATATAATAACTGAAATGGCTAAAAATTGAAATAAGATTGTACTTTCCATATAATATTAACTACATAATTAGCTTTCTACCCATTTTAGACTCGGCTGTGTACTGAACACATGTACTACCTTTACCACTTATCTTAGACCAGGTTAAACACCTTGGCACCGGGTACTATCATCTACTAACTTATGCTGGCACTTGAGTCTGACTTTACTCGACAGTGAGTACAACCGCTGGCACTTGAGTCTGACTTTTCTTGAAAGTGAGTACAACCTTTTTCATATATCACTCTTGTTGGTTTGAGACCTTTCTCACCATGGAATATTGAGACTTGAGGAACTGAGTTGTCAAGATTATGTCATGGGAATACTGTTATACATAGGCATTAGATGTCAGGACGTAAGCCTCCCCAAAGATCCTTGTACCATTTTGTGAACTTTACTGTAGAGATAGAGTTTTGTATGTGGTTGGAATTCCTCCATGGAATCTGCCAATCCATGGATGGATACGCTGAAGCAGGGGTCCACGGTAGAGTAGAGATATTCGGCAGAAGCCCTTCCATGGGTCTTACATGTTGGGCCTACAGGTACGGAGGAGGAGCGTACCAGAAAATTACATCACTTTGTCTGTGTTGCTTTACTACACATATTTGATCAATGTACCCCTGGTAGTATGTTGATGTAGACGGGTGAGCGTGTATTCGATGTACTTCTCTCTCTTTTGGGGATTTGGAAGGGTTTTTTTATATGTGTTTCTCCTACTTATATAGTGCTTAGATATATTGATAGTGTTAGCGTAGACTTTACTTATGGACCATCTTGATATTTGGGTTATTTGTGCATTTGACCATATTGCTACATCATTTTCCCCTTCGTATCTTGAGGTTACAGGTACACTGCTTGATTGTCCCATACTTACTTTTCTATCTAACTTATCTGACCTTATGGTTGTTATTTTTGTGATGCTACATGGATCCTGGGTACGTTCTTCCATGCTTACCTATGATCCTGCATTGTGTTTCATCAAGTTGTATTTGTACACGGTTTGCTTTCTTGCTTTTTTTATGTTGCTAGCTTCCTGTGTCATGTTATTTGGTTTTGTGACTTGCCTTTTTTTTTTATTCCTGTTATTTACTAAGATTATATTTTTATGTTCCTAGTGGCCTCTCAAGTTCTACTGGGAGCTCGTTGCTTCATCAACTTGTACTCATACTACACTTTTGTGTCTTCCTGAATGAAGATACTGGTGTGAGTTATCGTTGTTGACTTTGCAGTTCGTGCCAGCTAGCTGACTTTAGAGGTAAAGATTGAGATCCAGGCATCTGAAGTTACTTGTATCTCTTCCATTCATCTTTTATCTCTCTTGTGTTCTTGAGATAAATGTATATAGTGTGTTCCCTATTTTTCAGCAATTTTACATTATAGTAGCTTATGCATACACTGATACCAAGTCTTGGAAAGGTTTTATTGACTGGCTTACTTATTTTATTTATATCATTTAGGCTTAATGGTATTATTGTATCCTTTTTTACTTGTTCTTAGCATAATTTGTTAAGTTAGCCCGCTGCTTGCAGATACAAGATATGGGGTTGGTTCACCTACATGTGGAATAGTAGGTACCATCATGACCTGAGAAATCATACCATGACAGCTTGGTACAAAGGTTAGGTTTTGAATGGTGTCAGTGTTACATGAGCGAGTGTCTAAGTAGAGCCTTGCAAATTGGTACAATGACATTTGTATCTTATCTTTGGAAGGATACGATGGCATTTTAGGAATTAATAACCTTTCTTAACTTCGTACCATGTGTCTTCTCCTCGGAGACCTCTTGAAATCTAATTTGTTCGTATTTGTTATCTACAGATGGTCTGTTCAAGGTCTTTTGCGAGCAAGGGTGAGTTTTCCATACCTATAGCTAGGACTCCTTCGAGGGGCCTAGGTAGCGATTGATCCCAAGGTGGAGGACATACTAGAGTCACCGTTCCAGCTAGAGCTCTGAGAGTGGGTGTAGGGCAAGAGACGGCCACAGACTAGCGGCCAAGGGATGTTCGGTTTCAAAATTTGGTGGACTTAGGATCAGTTTCAATAGTAGTTGGACTGTCAGCCACGTCAGTTCTACAGAGCTTGCTTCTTGAGGTGTCAATGTTAGTTTGCAGCGTGCATTAATGGGGGTGTCACCTCATATATGGTATCCCTCAAGAACAGGGAGAGATTAGGCATTTACAATAGGATCAAATGTCCTTCATTGATTACAAGGTTCGATTTTATGAGTTGGGTGGGCACATTGCTTTAGTTTTCCCTACTGAGAGGGTTATGGTGCAGAGATTCATTGATGGATTGATGTTTCCACTCCTATTGGAACCAGAGACATTGGTGGTAGTTAGATATTATATTCCCTATGTAGTCGGATACGTGAGAGTTTTGGAGATTCTATGTTGGGAGGCCTACGGAGGTAGAGATCAGTGCCTCGCCTTTAGATGGTTTGGATAGCTCTATAATAGGAGATATAGGGTAGCCTAGTAGGACAATGTAGAAAGTGTTTTTAGCAATTCAGACATCATCACA
>JBDJHY010135453.1:0-13396 GCA_039654485.1 Withania somnifera
AACCACAAGTGACCCTAGCGAACCACTTGGGCTGGCATGAGACATGAAACATATACTGAAAATAATGCAGAAATTGAGGCATGAGCTGAATTCTTTGTAGTTTAAGTTAAAATAAAATAAATTTTCGTTATCTGATACATAGAGTTGTTTAAAACTGACTACAACTAGCTGACTGATTGTCTATGAAGTCTCTACTAATAACTGATGGGTTGTTGGGACAAGTCGCAACTAACTCTAAACAACTAAAGCTGAATAACAAAAGAAAATCTACCATGTCTGGATAATCAACTAGCTTTCGGAGGATGAGGGCTCACCAACTATTGACTGGAACTTGCCGAGTCTACTAGTGACAAGACTGGGAGTGCACCGAATCTCCATTACAAGACAATGCAGTAAGGAAAAGTATGTGATCAGAACTTTGAATGTACTGAGTATGTGAGAATGCAACATGATATGTATAATAAATAGCTTGCTGAACTGAAAGAGGAACTGTTTAAAGGAGATGTGTTGCCTTTTAGTAGGTGTAGTACTTAATAACATAGGCAGAGTCATTCTTTAGAAAAAAACTTAATGCACCATCTTGTTCTATGATGTATGCGTTAGGCGCATGCCATGGGTTCAAGCCTTGCTGTAGATAAAGCCTGGTATTTAAGTGGAGAAAGATAGATCACTGGGTCTATTATCTACCTGTGTTTCGAAACTTGTGTCAGAAAGTACTCTTATATTTTCTTTTTTAATTGTAAATCATATTTGTTGCGAAATTTGTGGTTTGGTGAACTTATTTCCTTTAGGTTTTTTATCTTCTTATCAGAAAAGTTACTTATGGTTTTAGTCTTAGATCTAGACATGTCTAAGGTTCCCAAACTCTTTCTTTGTTTGCTGTATCAGTGCAACTTTTTATGGTAGACCTGTGATGCGATAGTGGAGATTAAAAACTCATGTATGTATAATGTGTCCCTATGATATCTCTGCAGCAGAAACACCTATGTATTCGTGTTGGTACTTTGTATGGATATATAAATTTTGTCTTGTCATTGGAGATGTAGCTGCCAAGTAATGACAATCATCTTTCTGCAGGCTCATACTTATTATTGGCTATTTGCTTCATTAAAAAAAATACTAATGATTAGTTGTTTGCTTTCTTTACGCATGTTACCTAATCCTGTAATCTACAATTTGCAGGATGTGACAGGGATATATATAAGAATCTGTTACAGAAGTTTCACAAAGAGTAGGAGCATCCTTGCCAGAATATGCAACCTTTAGGATCGGTGTAGGACACCTTCCCATCCTTAACTGCACAGTAGAGTTGGCAGATGTTACATTTAGTGGAGAGCCAGCTAAGAATTAGAAGCAATCTCAAAATAATGCAGCAATGGCAGCCTGGTTGTCTCTGAAACTATGTAAGTGAGTTGAACACCTACTGAGCTAATTGATATTTGCTAGATAAATTAAAATTTTGAAACCTTATGTTCTTTTTCACGAGAAACTCTAAAGGTGCATGTCGGAGCATGCTGCCTCTCCTATCCCTTAAATTTGTCTCGTTGGAGATTTCATGCTTGTGGAGGAGTAGCCTTCCCTTCTCTGAAGTTCAACTCTCATAATTAGAAAATCTTGTCCATCTTTTGTCTTAATACATGGGGATCAATGTGCCAAAGTTTGCTTGCCAATAATACTGGCTAAAAAATTCACAGCCTCCACCAGTATGGAACTTCCTATCTGCGCTTTAAATGTTCTTTTGTGCTGTTGATTTTCATGAAGGGGTTTGTAGTGAGATTGTTTAGTTGATTGAAATTAAAGGCCTGATTTCTAGATAGAGATCTTATTATACAGGTTAGTGGCTTTAGTTTGATAATAGTTGAGTGATGAACTGTAAGGAGAAGCTGAAGAGTAGATAGGGTGAAAAATTGTTGCAGTAGAAGAAAAGGAGCTAGAATAAGAGAGCACTAAATCATGTAGTTAGTAACTAGAGCTAGCAAACAGATGAATTTCAGCTAACTTTGCTATATGTTAGACATTTAGGAGCCGTTTGGATGTATAATTTTTTCCTTTATTTCGGGAAAATAATTCAAAATATTGTTTAACCATGCATCGGACAGTTTTTTTTTGGTCTTTAATATGTGTTTTTCAGGCCTTTCAAGTGAAAAATCTTTTTTCACTCACTAAACTTCAATTTTGTTCTAGTCAAAGGCGTGTACGAACACAATTTCAACTTCCAATACCATTTTTCGACTTCAAAAGCTCTTTTTTCCATGTTTCAACGAAATCTATGTCCAAACGCCTACTTGGTAGATGTTGTTGACTGCCGATTATGTCTACCGTTTGTAAATGTTATACATAGGACAACATTCCTAATGCATGCATATAGACAAGATAGTCTGATCAATAAGATTGTTTTGAATCAACAAAAGTTTTCGTTGTGACTCTTAACAGATGTATCAATCTCTTTTCTTTTGTTTTTCCCCCAAAAAGAAGTAGTTCTATCAAACAGGGACCACGAGGTTTCACTTGAGGCTCATTTTTACACTTAAAACTTGATCTGTTCCAAATATAACCCTTTCATGTCTCTTCCCACTAGAAAGGATAAACCAAAGAGAAAAAGAAATTACCTTGCATTGACCAGCATGAAACCAAACCTGCTGATGTCTCACTTTTCTTGGGCCTGTATGATACAACAACATATCCAGTATAGTCCCACAAAGTGGGGTTTGGGGAGCATGGAGTGTATGCAGACCTTATCTCTACCTCAGAGATGAGGTAGCAAGGCCGTTTGGATGGACCTGCGTCTCTTCTTGTGCATGTATCATATCAAACTTATTGAAGCATTTTCCTCCACAGAATAGTGGCATCCTTCAAATGAAGATTACTGAATTTCCTTATCTGGTACTTTGATTATGCTACATTCTGCATGTAGTAGCAATTTGAACCGTCTGGTGAGGGTGGCAATGACTTGTGACAAGAAGTCAACTTCCTGAATGATAAACCATTAGAATAGTTGCAAGCACATAGCTCCCGCCATTAGTTGTCACTTAATAGATTCATATGATCCTTAGATTTCCCCTTTTGAAAATGTGATCTTGAATGCATATGCACACATGAATCTTTGTCCATATTTGTTCCACAAGCTCCTTGGATTGGCATTTTATGAAAATGTATGTCTGAGGTACATATGCACACCTGTTCCACTTGATCCTTGGAGTTGCTGTTTGTGATAATGTGATCTCGAGTGCATATGCACACATGAATCTTGGTCCGTATTTGTTCCATAAGCTTGTTGAACTGGCTCTTTATGAAGATGTATGTCAAGGTGCATAAGCACACACGTCTTTGCTTTGTCAACTCCATATGTGAAGGCGGTTAATATTCTGAGGCAAGACTGCTTGCATCCTTTCTAACTAATTGATAGGGTGAAAATAATACCTGCTATGAGACTTATCTTTGAACTGATTGACTCTCATACTACCAATTCCTACAAGGTAGGAGAGTGTTAAGTTTTTCAACAGTATAATGATTTCAACAGTGATACAGTTTCAGTGAGACAATCTGATGTTTGCCTCAATGTGGTCAGAAATGTTTATTTGGTCAATTATGCATGATTTGTTAATTTTTGATGATTTAGGGCTTACCTAGAGTGTTTCACTGCTGCACGGAGTATTTGTCTGGACGGTTGTGTTTTCAGAGATATTCCATGAGCTTTCAGTTTCTAATTTCTTAGTTTGGTTCTTTTTTGTTTTGCTCAGCAGCACAATTAATTTACTTTTTTGTCCATCCAGTGGCACAGGTCTGAGAGTTACAATACCAGATAGAGGGAAAAGTGATGAGCACATGTAACTGTGGCACATTTTCTGAAAAAGTATGTTTTGAAGGCAAAGCTAGCTAAATTACCATTTCCAATTAAATTTCCGATACCTAAGTCCAGACAATCAAGCATAAAGCAGTTCCCATCTTCTACATCAAAAATCCTTCCCTAATATGCCCAAGAACAGCTACTTGCACTAGACTAATCACTAAATCAGTCCGTTATGTGTCAAAACTGCTTCTAAAAGTCAACCTATTAGTGCTACAGGTAATACATCCTTGAGTCCTAGAACAACTCAAGCAATCAGTAGTATTCTAAATGAAAGCTTCTCTGAGGAGGGCCACAGTATTCGAGCAGATAAGTTCCCTGCCCACACCATGGAATGTTGCCTCCAGTTACAATAAGGAATTTCTCGACACCACCTCTTCCTCCGATGGTGTTAACGCCACCCTGATTCGGAGTGGCACCACCTGTCTGTATAAGGCAGATGGTGCCAGTTTATGCTGGTCCCCCTACTCGGCCAAACGAGCTACTAAAATTAGATCCAGCACTTCAAGTAAAGACACCACTATTTTCAAGAGCTCAACATGTTCGAGTTGAGGAGTCAATGAGTTCAAAGGAACCTGAAATTCAGGTGCAGGACATGCCAACTAAAGTAGTAGCATTACCAAAATGCATCCTGGAGGGTCAAATTGAGGAGAGGCCAGGCTCTCAAGTCAACCAGCTCAGCCGTAGAAGCCAATTGATTTTGAAATTTTACCAGCTCAAGTTGATCTTATGGTTTCAAAGAAGTAGACTGTGCCAGCAGAAAGGACTTTGATTGCTGTTGAGAAGAAGCTGCAAGAGTGAAGAAATAAAGAAAACGAAACAACTAAATATCTGATGTGATCTCGGGCATGGGATGTTCTAAAATGCAGAAATCTTTGGTAAGCGGTTGAACTGGTATCTATCTTGCACGTCTTTATGTATGCCTAAAATTTTCAGTTACTTTACATTCTATTTGGAAGAGTTGCCTTTGGAATGGGTGTTCACATTGCAGTTCAGCGCTAGCAATCCGTGAAAACTGCCTCTGGTTATTTGGAGAATAAATGTGTGGTATATTATAATAGCAGTCAATATATGTAAGGTTCTTATTAGAAATGATTTATATGACCGAGTGGATGTGTAGATCGATCAGATCTTTCGTAGAATATGCGGGGTACTACTGATTAGGTCTAGCTTTGCTGTCTCTACGACATAGTCTGCCCTTATAGATGCAATATCCTTTTAGTTGTTTTTTCCACGTTTTTGGTTGACTCAGCTCTTCAAGTTTCTTTCATTCTCTTCCAGTCTTCATTTTCATGTTTTGGTACAAAAATAGGATGCCATCTGTCATGTGAACTGCTTCTGTCTCTTTGGGTATTGCTTGCATGGTCTTGGGTATTTAAAGGGATGAAGTATCTTTGGATTCATTTTTCTAGCACTCTCTTTATTCATGATCAATGTAGAGCCTGGTACAAACATCACAAACTCAAGTTGACACTCAATTTTAGCTCATCGCATTTTTATTAACTAGTTTTATGCGTCTTGTGTGTTACTTGTATTAATAAGAGTAAGTTTTTGAAAATAGCATAAATAAAATTTTAAAGATGTGTTTTAGAGTTTAAACAGAGAATTATAAGTTTTAAATTGATAAATGTTTATGTTGATTAGTGTGATCCAGTCCAACCTTTAGTTTGTTCTAATACTTGCTTCATTAAACAGAAGTACCTAGAAATAAAATATAATTGAAGCGTAGAAAAGTCGTTCATTTTTACATGACCATTTAACTGCATGCATTATATGTAAATTTCATGTTTGTTATTACAAAATTTGTAGTACTGCATTATTAACATTTAGTACGTTCAGTAGAGTTGCCAAGAGGTATTGTAATACAGAATTGTATAGTAGATTAAAATAGGCGTCCAAGTTATTCGTTTAACAATTAGCGCTTACAAAACTGTGTTGCGACTTGTTACTGGCTTGTTTTGGCATTAACAAATTGGTATTATATTATAAATGCATTATTTATTTATAACCGGTTGTTAAAAATATTATGCCACCAGACTAAGAAAGACACTATCAAAACTAGTATTAATGCTTGTATTAGTGTAGGTTGTTTATATCACACTCCTTGAATTGCGACTTTTTTTTAGATTTTGTTAATGCGGGATGCTTGTGCACTGAGATATTCTTTTTTAAATTGTATTTTTCAAGTCCTAACATAAGGTTGCTTTGTATTTGTCTAATTATTTCATAAAATGTCAAATTTTAATTGCTTCTAACTTTTTAAATATTGAAGGTTTCTATATAATTCAAATGAGGAATAATTTATTACATAAAACGTAGTTAATTCTAAAACTCTAAATATTAATATTGTTTTGTCAATTGTGAACTTTATTTTAAAAGGGTAGAAAAGTGAATGGCATTTAGCAATGGGGTTTCGTACTTAAAATATTTAGTAATAAGTCAATTTTAATTTTTTTTATGTTACGCTTTGTGAGGATTTCAGTTGAAGGAATTTCTTTTCTTTTAATATATATGTCTAGACATCTTCATTTAGAAATAGTGTAGATTTAACCAAAGGGTTGGGATAACATGAACATTTGATTAGTTGAAGCAATTTAAATGTGTTGAGCTTCTATATTTTTTTTTTCTTTTTTTCGGTTATACAAATTTTTACAAAAATAAGGAGGAGGAGAAAACTAAGAAATAAAAATTAGTGAATTATAAAATATTAAATATTAGAAGTTCTTATTTAACATCTTGAAATTTATACCAGTAGAGGTTGTTTGGGGTGATCTAATGAAGTTTGTAAAATTTCACAAAAATCTTATTTGTTTTTGTTTTCACGAGAGGGTCCATGGAACATTGAACAGTTTGGTTAGCCGTGGAACCCATTATCAAATCCCTCTTTTGAAATGTGTCAAAATAAGTGTTGGAAGTTTCCATGGGCCGTATTACGGTCCGTCATATGGTTTTAGAGACCGTAAGGTCATTGGTGATCCTTGCTTCATTTTTAGTAGCTTAAGAGTTGAGCGCAGTTTCCATGGTAGTCTCGACGAGCCGTAAGACCCTTTCATGGCTCGTGATAATGAACCGTCATTTAATTTTGGCTAAGTGTTGTAAAGTCCTAAGGGTTATTCTACAGATCATAAACTAGATGGATTGTGAAGCCAATCATAGAAGCCTTTTTAGTAGCTTTTTGAATTGGGCCCAAGCTTAACAGGACAGTTGACAGGACGTTAACTGGATTGACGGGTTGTCAACCCAACTGTGAAACCTGCCAGTTTTGATTTAATTCAATTTTTTTCAAGGACTTTTTTAGATAATTTTCACTCCTTAATTACCTAATACCATGTCGTTTAGGCTTCGAAATATGGTAAATGTAAATATCCAAATTCTATTTTTATTATTGAGAAATCTATAGTTAGATCAAACGAGAAGTTCTTCGTATCTTCTCTCAACTTTCAAAGTTAGGATTTTCAACAAAAGAATTGTCGAATAATTTTTTTTATCAATTTTCTCCGTAGAATCTCTCTAAATCAGGTATGTGGATCTATGAATAGTGATTCTTTTTATCCTTGTGCTTGAAGATTCTTTTTATTAAAGAATTGAACTTGTAGAGGCTCGAGGGTTCTTGATTTCTGTATATTGAGATTATCTTTTTCATATGATATCTTGATGGTTGAGTCATAATTATGAAGTTTGCATAATAATTGTCAAATTGTGTAGTTCTCATAAGTTAGCTTGATTTTGAAAGCTATAGCAGAAGTTGAAAGAAGTCTTGAAGTATGAAGTTAATGAGTTTTTCTAAGTTTATTCTTACAACCTGAATATAGTATTGAAGTGTCATAATTACTTTACTTTTATATGTTTTGAGCATGAATATGGAGAGGGGCTAAATTGATTAGTTTTGGCTGATCATGCCTAATTGAAGAGTCTTAATTATTTTATCGCTCAAGTTATAAGATGGAAAAGTAAGAATGCTAATGAAGAGTCTAATTGACTAGCATTGCCCAAAGTGGCTTATTTGACTGTTGTAGTCGGGAGAGTTCGATTTTAGCTAGTTGGTTTCATTAGAGAATATCCACTAGTCGAGAAGATTGAAAGTGAAAGTTTACGTATCAATAATTTTTATGGGAGGAGTATTAGCACCGATAGGGTGAGAATTGTCCTGCATATCCGAAACCTAATGGCCAAGGAATGTCTTTTGATAGACTTAGTGGATCTATTAGGAAAAGTTGTAGGTTCATATTCTTAGAAAGTTATGTAGGCCCATCTACATGGGGTAATATATAGACTTTATGTTAAGGAATGAGGTGTGTCAGTTAAAGAAACTCCTAAAATAATTTGAAGTAAAGAAAGTGAAAGAAGATTTTTAACTGAGTTTATATTTTTCTTGTTAAAACTATTGAGCCTATATTATTTCATTGAGTTATTTTACTCTCTTAAAAGTTGATCCTTTTAATTGATATTGTTAAACTTGCATTTTATTGCTTTATTGAAGTTGAGCATTTTATAACTGTTCGTGCATTACATAGCAATGATTTATTTATTATCGTAGCCTGTTGCACCTACTCACATATTCAATATATTTCACGTATTGACTGCGTATTTTTATCCTCATGTAGATCCTGCCAGCATTTTGGATGCTCGTGGTTGGTTGGATCCGCATTTCTTAGAAGTTAGAAGATTAGTGAATCCTCATTGAATCGAGGGATAACTATTGAGTTTATTTATTTATTTTTTATTTGAGTAGAGCCATCCTGATAGAGATATTCTTATTTGTATTGTTTTGAGATTAGTTAGGGATTTTGTCCTAGCAGTTCGTTATTTAGCGTATACTGACTTTTAAACGTATGTTGAATTAGCTATAGATACTGAGTTTTCATTTATTGATTTACTTGATTGATGTGAAGTCCATTATTGCTGATACTTTTTTACTTGATATTACTTTCGCTAAGTGTGAGTGAATAGAGCTATGCATGAGCCAAGGGTTCTCCAAGGCTTTTGAGGCAACTCAATGGCTAAGGATATCAGTTCTGCCTAGGGGGTGACACCGAGGTATGATATCTTATCTCTTATAAAATAAGTAAATATTATATAGCTATTAAAAGAATTTTAAAAAATTAAATAGCTAAATTTTTAATTAGTTTCAAGATTCTAAATGTTAGGATGATAATTATTAAAAAAAAAATACTGATAATTTAGCCTATTATAGGGTAACATTCTAAGGGTATTCATATTTTTAATGTAGTACTAGTCTTAACATACACATCCCGTGCATGTCCCTCATATTAATAATAACAAACTTTTAAATTTATTGATAAATGAGAATATTTAAGAGCATGATCCAACCAGTAATTCTCCTCCAGTTTGTTTGAAACTTGCTTCATTGAGTTAAAGCGTTAGAAATACACTTCAAAGATAAAAAAGTCATTTTTTATATGACCACTTAAATGCATGCATTATATGTATATTATATGTTAATTATTATAAAATTTCTATCAATATAATATTAATGAATTAATAGTTAATATAAATATTAGAATTATTAGGTACTCATGTTGCACTTTTGTATTGTTTCCGTGGTGTAGATATCGACAGGGGTCGTTGGAGACCGTGATCATGCGGAGTAGATACAACTGATTGCGGTGAGCTTTACCATCTGAGCTGATTGTGGTTTCCTTGATGTCAGCTTGCTTTATTCTGTCTGTGGCAGGCCCTGCGTTGTATTACTTTTGTAGGAGTTGTTTTGTATTTCTATCTTTTGGATACTCTGTATAGTCACATACTATTGACATCAGGTTTAAGGATTTGGGTTGTGTATGTATTTCTTCTGCTTCCGTTCTTTTATGTTTCCTCTTATACTTTTTCACTTTTGCTGGATGATTCGAGTGTTTATAGCCCATTGCGCGTAGCTTTGGGTTGTACGGTTAGACTTGTCTACAGGAGGGGTGTAGACGCTATCATGACCTGAATTTTAGATCGTGATAGAGTGGTATGACGTATTATGATATACAGTTTTTATTAGTAGATTGAAACATATTTTATAAGTTACCGTTTAAAAAAATTTAAAAACTACCACTTATGAAATCATATTATAATTTATTATTGACTTGTTTTGATATTAATAAATTCATATCATATCACAAACACATTATTTATTTGTACATTATCGTTAAGAAATTGTTATGTCATTAAATAGAAAAAATTCATCAAAATTAATGAAAATAATCATTAATATTTGGGTGCGACCCTTGATCTTGGTAAAGAGAATGCTTTATTCACCCCACCTTTCTTTTCTTAATCCAAAAGTCATAATATAAGGTTGATATGCATTATAAGTATAAGTTTATTCAACTTGTAATTATTTCTTAAAAGATAAAATCTTAATCGTTTTTTAATTTCCAAATATAATTTTTTTCTAGATATTTCAAATAAGAAGGATGAATGAATAAAATGAAATAATTTAAACATTCTTAAGATTACAAACATTCTTACATAATTATTTTATCAAGTGAGAACTCTATTTTTAAAAGCGGAAAAAGGTGAATGCATTTTGTCGCGGGGCATGAGACTTTATATATTTAATCGTAACTTGATTTTAGACTTTTGATTTTGCATATGAGATGATTTCAACTTAATTTTTTAAGTATTTTATTTTACCCTTTATGAGATAATATCAACTTAATTTTTCTCTCTAAATCTATGTAGTTATCTAACATCTTCACATAAATTTTACTAAAGAAATGATGTAATTTTAACTAAAGAGAGTGAATAACAGGAACACTCAATTAATTGAAAGAACTTAAAAGTAAGTTAAGTTTCTATAATCTCTCTTCTTTTATCGATTATATAATATAAGAAAACGAAAAAGAAGGAGGAATTCAATGTATTAATGCAAAATGACACTTTAATTTATTGTTTGTACCCTGAGTTAAATACTTGTGATGAATAATTAGTTAACTTAATAACGAAAAGATCGTTATAAGTTAGTAAATTGTATTGATATTAAAGTCTTCAGCCTTAGGATTTTAAATATAGTTTAAACAAAGTTTTAAGAATTAAAATTCTAATCAATTTGAAAGTACTAAAAGTTAGGAGTATTACATTTTACAAATAATAAATATTCATTAGCTATAACTTTAATTAATTCGAAGTCCTAAAATATCACAATTAGAATTCTCAGATCATGATGCAACCTACCATAACCCTCCTATAAGTTAGATAATTATGATGTTTTAAATTAGTTTCTGAGTGATTCTAGTAGTTTGTTAGTCTTTTCATCTTTTTTATGGCTGAAATCTTCATTCGAGGACGAATGAAATCAAGGGGGAGATATTGTAACTCCTGGAAGACTCCCCTATCATGTTCCATGGGTTAATTAAGCTAAGTTGGTGAAATTTTAGAAAATTGTGGAACTTCTAGGTTTTCACAGACCGTATCATGAACCGTATAAGGATTTTACAAACCGTGGAACCACCCGTGAAACTGTCTAATGGTTCTCTTGGTTCTCCCCACTTTACCAAAAATTCTCTAAGTATGGAACGATCCTGGGAATCGTTCGACAAGTCACAAAAGCTAATGACGGGTCGTGGAAGGACCTATCAAAACCCACCCAGTGTTCTAGCATAGGGACGGTACCATCGGTCTTTCCATGATCTATAAAACTAGATGAGGATTCGGGGTATGAACCGTGGAAACCTATCAGTTCACTTTGTAACTCGCTTTTCATAGGGATTTTTTGGTCATTCTCCAATCTTTAATAAATTGTACCTCATCTTTTTGGGCTTAATTAAACTAAGTGTTTTTAAGAACAAGTCTTCTTCTCCAAATTTCAAGCATCAACTCTTAAAACTTCAAGTATGTGGGGTCAAGAACACAAGGAAATCCGTCCAACCTTGTACCCCAACCCAAATTTTTTATAAAGGATCTTGCTAGGATTATTACCTTAAAATTTTCATGTGGTGAATTTCTTTATCTCTATGTTTTACTCGATATTATTAAGATTTTCATAAATTCCTGCATTATTATATCATGCTTCATGTTTACATTAAACTGTACTCAAGATTTTGGTAAATTATGAATATACCTGTTTTAAAATTGAAAGTCAAAAAACTCTTGATTCATGTAAATGTTTTTGAGTCAAATTATGGAAATTTGAGAAGTTGTTTAAGTATTTTCCTATGTTTTAGGCCCGAACATGATTTCACTAAAATAGTAGATTTGATGAAGTTTGCTCAAAGAGGATAAGACATGTTATTTGATCAGTTTTCTCCTAATTTTTCTTAAACTGGTTAGTTCAGGAGCAATGGAATATTTTGGAAGTGGTATTAACACCGCACGGATTAGATTGAAAGAGCCGATCCCAAAACTATGTTGACAATCCTAAAATGACATGTTGCTTAAAAGACATTATTATGACAGATCCATCTTAGTTAGATCTATTAGGTTACTTGTTAGGTATTGAGCTTGTGGCGAGGCAAAGTACTCCCATAGATGGCAGTTTATTGAATTCTATGGCTGCTCACATGGTGTTATATGTCGGTTATAGAACCTCCCGTAAATGGTTAAATATCATTTTTGATTTATTACTTATAATTTGAAATAGAGTATAGTTTTTGCACTATCAGAAATATATAACTCTTTCTTGAGTAATTGGGTTTAAAAAACTGTATTTGCTCATGCACTGCATAAGTTATTCAAGGTTCACTTGTACTTATATTGCTTGTTATTGTCCCTCTCCTGCTTGCTTAATATATTCAATGTACTGACCGCATACTCTTTTTCTACATGATTTCATATGTAGGTTAGGCCAGCCATCCTTACCCTCACGGTTGACCGGATTTACTATCCTTGGTTGTTCAGAGATTTGGTGAGTTTCCATGGATCGAGTATGGTTTATTTTCATTAGAGCAGTTTAGTCCATTTGATACATTTTTTATACATTCAAGGTTAGCTGGGGACTTGTCCTAGTAGCATAGTATATCAGTACTTAGAGGCTTTCATACAAATGATGTAGTGGTATTTGGCTTGGAGTTTTCACTATTATTCAGTATTTATATTTTATTTATAAGATGGCCACTAGTTTTGACAATATTATTAGTCTATGCTTTCACTGATGAGTGAGTGATTAGAGCTAAACATGATCCAAAGGTCCATCAAGGCTATTGAGGTGACTTAGTACCTAAGGATTCCTTGTGGCACTCCGGGGGTGATCCAGGGTGTTACACTCAAGGTTGACATTATTTATACTCTTAGAAGATTGGTGAGTCCTCATTGCTCCGAGGGCCCATCTGATGGAGTAAGTTTTATTTTGTTTATCTAGATCTTGAGCTTTAGTTTTATTTATTATTTCCTTATTTGGAGACTATCTTATAAACTATTTCGCTAGCAGTCCATTGATTTAGCGAGAGCATCTTTCAAACAAAGATGTTATGGTTATTGAGATTGAGTTTACTATTGTTTCATTGCTAAGTTATGTTGAATGCTATGAGATTCACTATGCTTATATATATATCTATCTATATATATATATATATATTATCCTTGATATTGCTTCCGGTGAGTGGT
>JBDJHY010135461.1:0-23289 GCA_039654485.1 Withania somnifera
ATTGCACCGTAATCATAAATCACTATTTAACTCTTTGGTAAACAAATCGTTAATATAAGTCCCTGTGGGTTTGACAATCCGGATCGCAAGAGCCACTATATTACTTGTATGATCGCGTACACTTGCATGTGCGTTTGGATGCAACAAGCATCTATATACAAAAGTATAGAAATATAACCCACAATTGGGCAAAACTACAAAATAGCTATCTAAGACCCAATAGGATAACTTCAGTACTGGAAGGAAAAATGGTCATCAAGGATGCAGCTTCTCACCAAAATCTCCTAAAATCACACCAGCTAATACGCTCGATCACGTCCATCCTAATGACTCATACTAGGACCTGCATTAGGAAAAGATAGAGAAGTGTAGCATGAGTACTAAAAGAATGGATACCTAGTAAGCATCATAGGACGATTGGGCGAAAGTAAGCCTAGGCAAGGTAAAGCACGATCAACAAATAAAATAGTGGAATATAGTGTATAATCAAGGAAGGTAACTATAGTAATCAACTATCCTTATATATAGTATCTATCTACGAGTATGAAAGAAAGTTACTAACGGGGCATAACACATAGACTTAGGCCATGAACAGATCATGACCAGACGAGACACGTACCTGTAGTTCCAAAGTAACCAACACAAGGAAACAGAACCAAAGACTACAAAAATGATTACTCAATTAAGCTACCAGTAAATATCGTAAGTGAATGAATAGTACCAACAAAAAATAGAAGAGCACAAGTAAAGCCTTCTTGCAAACAAACCCGGATGGTACCCCATTCTACCCGTAGGTACACTCAGACAATGAAGTAATCCAATAGGTACACCCCTCTTAGTCCAGAAGGATACAAAACAATGCATAAGGATGCAATGCAAAGGGGTGATGGAATAGTGAATAAGAGCCTGTACGCACCCTCCCCTGTACATGACTCTTACAGGAGCAAACCCACAGAAGCAATCCCCTATACTTTCCCAACCTACCCCAGTATATGCCTCTCCAACCATATAACATACCCTATATATGGCATCCCAAGTCGGAGGATTCGTGGAGGGATCCAATCCCACATACAAATTCCATTTAAAAAGGCATCCAATGTCGTAGTCATCCGGGCCAAAAGGCCAAAACTTGGTCTCAGTCCATATAACATATCTCAGTAGAAAAATGAAGTACAACCATACCAGAAAAATCCCTAATCCCAAACAGATCCAACTGTCGCCCTATAAGCAAGTTGAGAGATCACAGTGAAGATGAAAAAATAGTCTCAGATAGTGTGGTAAAATAGCGCCATACTGAGCATAGTCTTGAAAGGAATAAGTGAATATAAAACCAGTTTCCAGTTATTATTCTGTCAAAACTAAGTCATTATTTAAATGTTTGATGCATGCTCGAAATACAAAATCAACCAATAGGCTAGACTAGTCTAAACCCAAAAACTAGGGCCCTTAGTATAACTACCATTCCCCAACTCACAATGTACAATCATTTCTTATCCTTAGTCCCGGCCCCAAATCTCGAGTACCTGCATCCCAGATTCCATAGATGTCCTAAAGGCACCCATCAATGGCCAAGTACACACCCTTATAGAGAAGAAGAACCTAAAGCTACCATAGCTCAGTCTAATACGTACACTCCTAAGCTCGCACCGAACTAGGGAACACCACCATCAAACAGGACACAAACCAAAAAGGGGGACATTAACCGACTATCCAGGACCGAAAAGACCACCCTACTCTAATCACTCACAACAACATATTTAGAATACAACAAATCAGCTTACCTGGATCAACTCTAAAGCCACCAACCTAAATCAAGGGATAACTACAAAGCTCTAATCCCTAGTATAATCCCCTCCCTAACCTCACTACGGTTCAGAGTCTATCTATAAACATACACATAAAGTGTGTTACTCCTCTCCCACCACATTATGGTCTAGAGTAGGCGTGAGACACGCGGGCAGGGTGGTATATCCCTAGGATAAGTAGTTAGGCTACAAGCCAGTTAAAGAGGCCACGGGTAAGAGGAATAGCATATTGAGGCCCGACTAATCACCTTAGCCCTAGATAGTGCTTTACGCTACACATACTACACTAATACCCAGTCTGAAGAAAGTAGAATTTAGTGTACCTGGATTTTGGTAGTATCCTCGAAAAGTGTGTTCCAAATATCCAAAATCACGTACGATCTTGGAATCGCGCAAGGCTAGCAAAAGCATAACCCACATGTCAATAGGAGTAAAACAAGATCCATATTACTATATAATAGCAAGGTCAAGCTCCCGTCTAAAATCAGGTCTGTAAACCCTAACAACTCAAAAAGGGAAAATATGTATACCAACACATAGAGCACAACTCGTACATTGTATGGTACAAAATAGAGCTAAATTTAACAGTAGAACCTGAAGATATAAGCCTAAAAAGTTTAAATAAAAAGAAATAAAGAATTACCCTATAGAAATGATCGTAGAACCACCGTAACACGTTTCTGTAGAGTAGAATTTAATTTTACCTCCTCAACGATCAATAATACTAACTGGAAATCAGAGAAAAACATGAAATTTTTGGTTAAATAATGATGAAAAGGCTCACAAATGAACCTTTTTATACCTTTCATCGACTGACCGATAAATCAACCAAATGACCAATTAATTATTCAATTGGCCGATAATTTGGTCCCAGTGGATCAAAATTTTATAATTTTTTGAAAAATGTTTTAAAACGCGCACTAGATGGAAACAAAGTTAAATTTTAACACTTCATATATGAAATCTTTATTAAAAGATATTTCGGACACAATAGAAGAGAAGAAAATGACATTCCTGATCATATGAACAGAGTAGGTCCCAAAAAAGCCATAATTATAATGAAATTTCACCACAACAACCGCTAGGGATCCAATCCATCAATTCCAGAAAGTCATAAATAACTTGGGGGCAGCCACAAGAGCACAAAAAATGAAATAAAGTAGCAAAAATATGAAAACAATCTCGAGGGTTGTTACAACATCTGCCACTACAAGAACTTTCATCCAAAAAATTTAAAGAAAAGGAGAAATACCTAGAGAACCAAATAAGTAAGGGTAATGGCTCACACATCCCTCTTCTTCTCCCAGGTAGCCTCCTTGATTGGGCGGTGAGTCCAACAAACTCTAACAAATGGGATATCTCTGGAGCTGTATCTCTTCCAATAATTGCCTCAGGCTTCTCAACATACATCAAACGATCGTCCAGCTGAGCTGGCTCAAATTAAAGTACATGGGAATGTTCTGGCATATCTGGAAGAAACATAGACACATGAAATACTAGGTGAACAATGATTAACTATGGAGATAGGGATAACCTGTAAGCAACTTCTCTATATGCTCCATAATCTCATAGGGCTCGATAAATTTAAGGCTCAGCTTTCCCCTACGACTGAATCTCATAACTCCCTTCATGGGCAAAACCCGTAAGAATACCATGTCTCCGACATTGGACTCTAAAGGTCAAAGCCTATGGTCTGCATAACTCTTCTGCTGGCTCTGTGCTGCCCGCAGTCTATCTTGAATAACCCAAATTCTCTCCATGGCATCTTAAATCAATTCGGAAGACTGAGGTAAGATCTCAACACTACTGTACCAACCAATTGGCAATCTGCAATGCCTACCGTACAAGGCTTCAAATGGTGCCATCTGAGTACTGGAGTGGTAGTTATTGTGAGAATTCTTCTAAAGACAAATGTTGATCCTAGCTACACTACAAATCGAAAACACAATCCCACAGTATATCTTGGAGTACTTGGATAGTGCACTCAGTCTGACCGTCTATCTGCGGGTGGAAAGCCGTGTTTAAAGCTACCTTACTACCTATCTCGTGTTGCACTATCCTCTAGAATCGCAAGATAAATAATGTACCTTGATTTGATAGTATAAAAACTGGCACTCCGTGTAGACAGAGAATCTCTCTACACCCTAAGAAGACGAGGTTGGTAAAAAGTGAGTAGATTTGATTAATCGATCCACGATGAACTATATACAATCATAACCCTTGGAAGTATGAGGGAGTCCTGAAATGAAATCCATGGTGATCCTCACCCATTTCCACTCAGGGTTGATCAATCGATCCACATTGACCTATGTACAATCATGACCCTTGGAGGTATAAGAGAGTCCCCAGACGAAATCCATGGTGATCCTCACCCATTTCCACTCAGGGATAAGGATTCGCTGTAACACACCACCTGGTCTATGATGCTCAAAATTCACCTATTTGCAGTTAAGCATAGAGAAAAAAACCTAGTAACATTTGATCTTAGACGACGCTACCAGTAGTGCTTCCTTAGATATCTACACATTTTATGATGCCCGGATATATGGAGTATTTGGTATAGTGAGCCTCATGAAGAATATTCTGAATCAAGTCACCTACCCTAGGAACACAACTAAGGTTTCTCATTCATAATATACCATTAAAGTCCAAATATGCACCACTGTAATCACCACTTAGAACTAACTACTGCATACAAAGCAGGGATTTATACTCATACTGTCGCTATCAAATCTGATCAAACAAAGTAGGTATAGTCTCAATATATGCAAGGTTTTTGCTTGAATCCGATATGTACTGTCAGACCAAACGGTTAGCCAGTGAATGAATGTCTAAGGCTAATGGATTCTATAAAGGGGAGACTAAAGCAAAACTACCCATACTAACAACCTTGCGTCTTAGAGCGTGTGAACCTACATTCGCTTTATCGGGATGATATAAGATGCTGATATCATAATCCTCCAACTGATGTGAGGTATATGCAATGATCTTGCCCTACATCATTAATACATAACCTAACCCAATACCAGAGGCATCAAAATAAACAACATACAACTGTCCCTCAACCGTAAACGTCAGTACTGCTGCTGAGGTAAGCAACTCTTTGAGCCTCAAAAAGTAGGACTCACAATACTCAGACCACCAAAAGGAAAAATCATTTTAGGTCAATCTAGTCATAGGATCTACTATAGAGGAAAATCCATACATGAACCATCTGTAGTAACCTGCCAACCCAACAGAGCTATGAACCTCAAAAAAGGTGGTTGGTCGCATCAATCACAAACGGCTGAAACCTTAGTCGGACCCATACTGATTCTAGATGAAGATACAACATGCCCTAAGAATGCAATTGAATCTAACCAGAAGGAACACTTTGAGAACTTTGCATATGGCTGCTCAATACTCAAATTCTGGAGTACAACTCTTAAATTCTCCTTGCATTGCTCCGGACTACAAGTATAAACCAGAAGGTAGTCAATAAATACAATCACAAATGAATCAAGGTGCAGACTAAACACTCTAGTCATAAGGTCCATAAATGCAGTTGGGGCATTAGTCTGCCCAAATGATACCAGGAACTCATAGTGCCCATAATAGGTCCGAAAAACAGTCTTCAGGATGTCTCCAGCCCAAATCCTTTACTAGTGATAACCCAATCACAAGTCAATCTTCGAAAACACTACCTCACCCTAAAGCTGATCAAAAAAGTCGTCGGTATGCATCAAAAGATACTTATTCTTGAGGGTAACTTTATTCAACTGCCTGTAATCAATGCACATGCGCATAGTCCCGTCTTTCTTCTTTCTAAACAATACCGGAAAACCCCAATGAAGAAACATTAGACTAAATAAATCCTTTGGCAACCAAATCCTATAAATGTCTACTAAGCTCCCAGAGATCTTCTAGATCCATGCGGTAAGGAGAAATAGAAATAAACATGGTACCTAGATCTACCTCTATAGTAAAGTAAACATATGCTTAGATGGTAGGCCAGGAAACTCCTCAAAAAAAACACCAAGGAAATCTCTGACGAAGGGCACATATTCAGGGGAAGGAGGATCAACGCTCACATATTGGACATAAGCTAAATAAGCAATTCAACCCCTGGCTAAAATTCTACTATCCTGCATACCTGATACTATTAGCACCGGAGAGTGGCTAAGAGGATCCAACCACACTACCCGAGACACTACGACTACGGATAAGGCCATGGTCTTGGAAAACACAATCCAAGACCGCATGATGGGGAGATAATCAATCATTCCTAGAATCACATCAAAGTCAACCATGTCAAGAACTATAAGATCAGCATGAGTGTCTAACCCACGTATGGTCACAACACAAGCTTGGTGAATCCGATCCACCATAACAAGCTCACCTATAGGCGTATCCACACTCACAGGCACAGGTAAAGTCTCACACTAACACCCAAACAGGGTGCAAAGTAAATAGAAACATAATAATATGTAGATCCAGGGTCATAACACTAAGGATGGCTGGTGACAAACTAATAACACACCCATAACTACAATATCAAAAACCTCTACTAGGGATTTATCAGGTACAACATAAAACTGACAACACCCAATGCCCTGCGGATCTCATCCTCTAAACCCTCCTCTACCCCTATGGACCTAACTACAACTACCTTGACCCACTACCCGACCACATCTAGTTGGGCGTATACTATCTGTAAAGGCTCGACGATCTCTGCTGCTGGCTGAATGGACCAGCTCCATGGAAAATCTCAAAAATAGTAATCCATATCAACAAACTCAAAGAAACCCTAATACATCACTCGAGAAAAACTGCCAACATAGCTACCCGGACCAGTATGGCCCTGAACACCAGTAGATGCACCCCTGGTGGGCTGGCTACTTTGAACGCCGCTGGATGATGGTAAGTAGGCTTAGACCAGCAAGCTAGGTTATTCCTGATACCATTGTTGTTGAGGTGTACATTTATCATACCATGCCCTAGAATATCTAAATCTTCTAGAGTCACCCTGGCGGCGTTGCCTCTTATCGCCGCCCCTTTTAGCCAAGCAACGATGATCTCCATGTTACGAGCATGATAAACAACTACCGATAACGAACTACCTTGAGCAAGTAATAACTTGACATCTACCTATAATTCTAGTCTCAATACTTCTACAAAGCGATGAAATTGCTCAGCATAATAGCAGCCTTTTGCCTCAACAACTGTGTGAATCAGGCCTCATACTTTGAGACCGTCATCGATCCTTGATGCAAGTCAATGAATTGAGTTCTAAGTTCCACGCGAACACTTCGAGAACATATTGGTCCATTAAAGCATCCAAAAACTAACCTTATGTCATCAGTGCTGACCTTGAAGTTCTACTCTCTATATATGACCTCCACCAGGACTTAGTCCAACCCTTCAACTGGTACACGATAAAATCAACCCCATGTGTCTATCTCAAGCCCAAAGTCTTTAGCCTCTCCTCACAGCTTACAATAAACTCATATGGCCTTTCTAGAATCACCAGAAAACCTTGGGGCCCCATATACATAAAATGACCTTGGAACTTTTGTTCCTAGGAAGTTATAGTAGGAACGATGTGTTGAGGCTGGCCCAGCGGATGAACTGGCAGTATCTCTGTGACAGGATGTATGGAAGGAACTATGTTTTCCACTAGTGCCAACTGAATAGGAGGTGCTGGGTAACCTTGTGCTTCTTCCTAAGATGAAGTTTGACCCTCATCAATGGGGTCTTTACCAAACATAGCCATTATATGCTGGCACATGTATCTAAGTACATCATCCGAGGGTGGCAATGTCTATAAAGGAGGTAGATCTATAGGTGAAGGCTCATCTTGCTCAACTCTAGCCTAGTCATGCCTATAGGCTTTGGCCTTTCCCCGGCCCTTAACTGGAGCTTTCTGCGGATGTGGGGGAACATCACCACCTCAAGGTGCTGACCATTTTCAAACCATCTGTGGTAGAATAGAACCAAAATGAATAACTAATAAATTAGTGGAAACCCTACAAGAGGAATCAACAAGGATCAACCCTACAACCTCCTAAATATAGGATACAGATGTCTACGTATCGATCCACAAAACTCTACCATACTCTGCTTCTATATCTAGAGACACTTATGGAACTAGAGCTCTGATACCACTCTATCATGACCCAAAAATTTTATTGTGATGGCGTCTACATTACATCTGTAGAAAAATCTAATCCTTTCCTAGAGCGGTTAACGCTGGGCCGGTAATAAGAAATAAAAAAACAAAAGGGGAAAAAGAAAATAATAGAAGAAGAGAGGTACAACAGAGACACAAAGATACATAACCAGATACAATATAATCCCCCAAAACCTAGAGTCGTGGATATAGAGAATCCATATACAAAAGTACAAAAATACAACCCACAACTGGGCAAAACTACAAAAATTATCTATCTAAGGCCCAATAGGATAACTTTAGTACTGGAAGGAAAAACGATCAACAAGGATGCCAACTACTCACTGAAATCTCCTTGAATCATACCAGCTAACGAGCCAAATCGCTTCCTTCCTAATAACTCATACTAGGACCTACATCAGGAAAAAATGGAGAAGTGTATCATGAGTACCAAAAGTAATGGGTACCCAGTAGGCATCATTGGTTGAACGGGAAAAAGTAGGCATAGGCAAGGTAAAGAACGATAAAGAAAATAAAGTAGTGGCATATAATGTATAATCAAGAAAGATAACTACAATAATTTCTAGTGAGTGAAGTGAAGGATTAACTATCCGTGTGTATAATGGGGAATAACACATAGATTCAGGCTATGAATAGATCATGACCAGAAAAAATACATAGCTAAAGCTCCAACGTAACCAGCACAAGGAAATACCAACCAGAGACTACAAAGAAATCGCTCAGTTAAGCTAGTAGCGAACACTATAAGTGCATAAATAGTACCAATCAGAAACAAAAGAGCACAAGTAAAGCCTATTAGCAAACAAACATGACCAATACCCGGTTCCATCAATAGGTACACTCAGAAAACCAAGAAACCCAATAGGTACTCCCCCCTTAATTCCTAAAGGGTTAAAAATAACTCATAATGATGCATGCAAAGGGGTGCTAGAATAGTAAATAAGTGCTCATATGCACCCTTCCCGGTACATAACGTTGTTAGGAGAGGACCCACGAAAGCTATCCTACATGCTTCCCCAACCTACCCTAGTATAACCCTCCCCCACTAATGCAACATATACTAGGCATGGAATCCTAGGTCGGAGGATCCGTAAAGGGATCCAATCCCACGTACAAAATCCATGTAAAAAGGCATCCAATGTCTAGTCATCCGTGCCAAAAGTCCAAAAATCAAGATCAACCCGTATAACATATCTCAGTAGAAAAATGAAGTAGAACAATACTGATAAAAATCCCCAATCGTAAACAGATCCAACTGCCTCCCTATGGGCAAGCTCAGAGATCACAGTGAATACAAAACAATAGTCTCAGATAGTTTGGTAAAATAGCTCCATACTGCTCATTAGCGTAGTCGTGGAAAGTATATGTGTATATAAAAACCATTTTCCAGTTATTATTCTATCAAAACCAAGTCATCATTTAAATTTTTAATGCACGCTCGCAATACAAAATCAAACAACAGGCTAGACTAGTTTAAAGCCACAAACTAGGTCCCATAGTATAACCGCCAGGCCCCAACTCACAAGGTATAATCATTCTCCAGCCCTAGTCCTGGTCTCGAGGCTTGAGTACCGGCATCCCATATTCCAAAAATGTCCCAAGGGAACCCATCAAGGGCCAAGTACACACCTCTACAGGGAAGACAAGCCCAGGGCTTCCATAGCTCAGTCTACTACGTACACTTTCGGGCTCGCACTGGACCAGGGAACACTACCATCATTAACACACAGTGGAACAGTAACTGACTATCCAGGCATGAAAGAATCACCCCTACTCTAATAACTCATAATAGAACAGATAAATACAATAAATTAGACTACTTGGATCGGCTCTAAAGCCACCTACCTAAATCGGGGGATAGCAACTAAGCTCTAATGCCTAGTATAATTCCTTTCCCAACCTCACTACAGTACATAGTCTGTGTATAAAGATATGCATCAAGAGTGTTTCTCCTTCCCCACCACAATATGGTATAGAGTTCTGATGAGACGCGCGGGTAGGGAAATATAGCCCCAGGGTAAGTAGTTAAGTTATAAGAAAATTAAATAAGCCATAGGACGGAGAAACAAGCATACCAGGCCTGAATAATCACCATAGCTCCGAGCTGGCACTTTACCATATATATACTACACTAATACCCAGTTTAAAGAAAGTAAACCTTAGCCTATCTGGATTCTGGTGATATCCTCGAGAAGCATGCCCCAAATTTCTAAAGTCACGTACAAAGCTCAAAATTGCTCAAGGATAGAAAAAATAACCCATGTGTCAATAAAAGTAAAACAAGACCCATATTGTTATATGAATAGTAAGGTTAAAATCCCAACTAAAATTGGATACGTAAACCCTAACAACTCAGAAAGGAAAAATATTTAGACCAACGCATAGAGCACAACTCGTATATCGTACAGTACAAAATAGAGCTAAACTTAATAGTGGAATCAGACGATATAAGCATAGAAATTTTCTATAGTAAAGAAACAAAGAATTACCCGGTATAAATGATTGTAGAATCACTGTAAGGTGTTTCTATGTAGTTGAATTTAATTATACCTCTTCAAAGATCAATAATACTAATTAGAAATTATAGAAAATTATGAAGTTTTGGTGAAAATAAAGAAAAAGATGGCAAATAAACATTTTATACCTGGCACCAACTGATCGATAAATTGGCTAAATGATTGATTATCGATCAATTGGCTGCTAAGTCGGTCCCAACGAACCAAAAATTGATTTTTTTTAGAAATATTTTAAAAATGCACACGGGATGGAAATAGAGTCTAATTTTAACACTCCATATATGAAATCTTTCTAGAAATGATATTGCGTACATAACTGAAGAGATAAAAAATGATACTCGAGATCATATGAACTGAGTTGGTTCTTAAAAATCCATAATTATAAGAAATCCACCACAACAATCACCATGGATCCAACCTATCGATCCCAAAAAGTCATAAATGACTTAGAGAAGTAACAAGAATGCTCTAAATGCAAGAAAGTCACGAAATATGAAAACGATCTCGAGGGTCGTTACTTCAAGAGAGCATCAAAGCTATTTGAACACAATGGGTCTTTTGAGGAATTACTTCCTGAACCTGGTGTCATAATATCTTGCCTTGTTTAATGACCTGGAGAAGTATTAGATGATGTATTCCTGCTTATTACCCTATTCCGATTTTCTTTGCTTTCATTTTCTCTCTCTCTTTGTTCAAGTCTTTGTCTTGCGTTAATGCTAATGAACCATCAATATCCTTACTCGCACTCATAGAAGTTGCAGTTGAAATTTCCTTCTCTCTATGCAACAATTTCTCATTATTTTGGGGAATCTCATCCAAAGATTCATGATTTGAATTCCCTTGTTAAGAAACATCGAGTTGCTACATCAAATATGGATTACTTGACCCATGAGTCTATGTTGTTTTTATAGGTGCACCAGAAAATTAATCACATGAATATGTGCTAATATCACCTCAAATTTTAGGATCAAAACTCTTCTCAGTGGGCTGAATAGAATTATTCTTTAACAAACCTAAAGCTTTAGATGTTACACAGTGGTCTGCAACCTCTTTTACTGCCTCCTCACCAATCCTAGTAGATTTAGGAGTTAAAGGTACTTAAGTATTAGTTCTAAACTCTTTAGGACCTGTACCATGTTGCTTGGAGACTCTATTAACTATGCTAGTTTTATTTTAATAATAGCCAAAGAATAATTGTTCCCAGCCAATCGCTGCCTTACATTTCTGTCACCTATAAATTTTTCAATAATTTTTTGCAGCTTTCTTAGCATTCAAAAAATCATGTGGATCTCCCTTTAATTGTTTCATATCTAAATCCTCATAATCAGGCTGTAGAAGTGTGACATCTTGCACAACTTCATCGTTTAAATGATCAACTTGAGATATTTTCTT
This sequence comes from Withania somnifera, assembly GCA_039654485.1. NCBI lineage: Eukaryota > Viridiplantae > Streptophyta > Magnoliopsida > Solanales > Solanaceae > Withania > Withania somnifera. The sequence continues at coordinate 11,883 of JBDJHY010135461.1, forward strand.
CCGCATTAACAATTCAAAATTTATATTCCTCATATCAGTGATATTTATAATGAGTGGAATACAGTGAAATAGTGTTGTAGATAGTTTTTTTGATAATGTTCGATAATTTAACGGCAGCGGGTTACCAGAGAATGGGGGACAACTCCTTTCTCCTTTATCTTACTCAATCTTCCTTTTTACCAGATTCTTTCTCTAGAAATTGTAGTCTTACACAGTTCAGATACTTGTACAATAGGTCAAGGATTATCTTAACCCTAGAAATATTTGTCTTAGTGTGATTGTGTATTGCTTTATCCACTACAATAGGCTTCCCGAAAGCTGTTGCAATGGACAATAAGGATCTCCTCACAAAAAGATTTGTAGGTAAATCTAGAAATGAAATTCATACCCTGGCTTTAGGTGTTTCCTTCTTAGGGTTGAATAATGGCATTGATAGAAATATTCTGAACAAAGATTCATCATCGTTGAACTTAGAATAGCTAGAAGAATGTGACAAAACCTATATAAAGTCCTCAAGATGAACCAGCATAAACCTGTTCAAATGCTGATGAAAATCAAGTTGTCAGATATTATAGTTTCTTTTATGTCATGACTCGAAAATCGAGTTATGATGGAGTCCACATTTACTTCTTTAGACAAGCCTAATTCTTACCTAGAACGAATAGTGGTGGGCTAATAAAAGAATAAAAAATAAAAATAAGGATGAGAAGTAGAGAAGAAAAGAAGGGCAGCACAAAAGAAATCTGTAAATATAAAGACAAGAATAAAACCGCTCCCAAGACCTGGTCTCATGGATGTAGAGCATTTATATACATGAAAACATAATACAACTCTTAATGGGACAACTAAAAAAATGGCTATCCAAGACCTGACTAGTATAGCTCTAACTCTGGAAAGAAAACCGATCAGTAAGGACGCCAGCTGCTCATCGAATCTCCAGAAAATACCAGCTACTATGCTCGATCACGTCCATCAGAAAAAATTGATAAATAGCTATATCAGGAAAAAATGTAGAAGTATAGGATGAGTACCAAAACAACGGGTACCTAGTAGGCATCATAGGCCGACCAAGCATCATTAAGTATAGATAAGGTAAATACAAATCAAAGCAAGTAGAGTGATGGCACACAATAAATAACCCCGAAGGGAAACTACAATAGTAGCTAATGAGTGCAAAAATAGGGTAATAATCATTAATGTATAAGGTATCAACTAACAAGTGAAGAGGGTCCACTAATATGGTAGGTCACACAGTTACTGACTCAGGTCATAAGATGTACCTATAGTCCTAACATAACCAGTATAAATAAGGCTTAATAGAGTACAACTAACGTCGGTAATGTAACTACTAATTTAATAATAATGGCAGTAAGGAAAATAGTCAACCATACCAAAGAACAAAGATTTGATATGTTCCCTCTTTGGGATGGTCCCAAGTTAAGAGGTCTATAAAAAAGGCGCAAATAATTATAATCGTACACCCTCTCTGGGATAATCCAGAGTTAAAAGGGCTATAGAGGTGCAAATAGTTACTTGTATATTTCTCTCTGGGATGGTCCCGAATCAAGAGGAAGCCGTGGAGGATTCGAACAGTAACCCATGTATCAAAGTGCCAGAATGCACCTTCTCTGGGATAGTCCTGAATCGAGAAGGACCATGGAGGACTCGAACCTTATACACTGAAACTAAAAGTTGACATTCTCCCTCTCTGGGATAATTCCAAAGTGAGAAGGACCCATGAAGGACTCAGACTATATACCACGACTCCCTCGTATATCCCTCCCTTAGGCTACACATCATGGTCCATGCATAATGACCCAGTCAGCAGGGTCCACAGAGGGACTTGAACTCGTATGAAAAACCTCGTGACCAACCCACTAGTAGTATAGTCATTAAGGCAAAAAGGTCAACACTAGGGCTCAATCCGTATATCGTATCTTGGTGGGAACTAAGTATTGCCATACAGGCACAACTCACATCATAGAAAAATTCCCATTTTTGTCACACAAGTAGTATCCCAGATCATGGAACTCGCAGGGGGATCATCTTAAAGGGTAGGGTAAAATAGTATTATACCGCTCATAGGCACAGACACCAGTCACATAAGTACATGGAACCCATTTTTCTTTAATACATTTTTTAAGCCATTTAATAGATTCCATGATCTATCATGAAACATAGTCTCTCCTAGTCCCACCATGATCCGAACCCTATCTAGACACACCAGAGGTGCCACAAATATCCCATTGGTGCAAGTACACACGTACACAGGAAGAAGTAAAGATCTATCATGGCAAACAGAAACCCCTATGCCACTAGGAGTTTACCGGATCAAGGCTAGAATATCACCACATCGGGTTGCTAACTACCCAACATAGCCATTTTTAGCTAGGTACAACATCATCCCCGAAGGAAGTCACTATCAGCATAGCTATGACCGGTCAAGTACGAGGTCACTGCCCAAGGCAGTGGAGTGTAAAGCACAGTTGTACCCCTCTAACTATAGCCCAAAGGAAACCTATACCCTAATCACATACAAAATATATTAGGTAGAACACAAAAAAACGGCCTACCTAGATCGACTCTAAAGCCACCAGCCTACATCGGGGGATACCTGCTAAGTCTGATCACTAGTTTAATCCCCCCAACCTTACTATAGTCCAGAGTTAGCGTATAACAATACACATCAAAGGTGTTACTCCTCACCCAGCCATACTATGGTCCAGAATCGGCATGAAATATGTGTGCAGGGTAATCCGTCTCCAAGTAAGTAGTTAAGCTACAAGTCAGCTAAATTGGCCATAGACTGGATAATAAGCATATTGGGGATCAAATAATCATCCCAGCCCTGAGATGGTGCTTTATCGTACATATACTATACTAATACCCAATTTGAAGAAAGTATATAGTAGCCTACCTGGATTTCGGTGATATCCTTGAGAAGCATGCAGTAATGCCTAAAGTCATGTACGAGATTCAGAATTACACAAGAATAAAAAAATATAATTAGTGGGTCAATACGAGTAAAAAAAGACCCATATTTCTATATAGAAAGCGGGATCGAAGTCCCGGCTAAAATCAAGTCCATAACCCTAAAAACTTTAAAAAATTACAATATTTATACTCACACATCGAGATTAGCTCATACGTTGCACGATATAAAATAGAGCTAATTTTAACATAAAAATAAAATAAATAAGCCCTGGAAGTTTATATTTAATAAAAAATACTATAATAAAAGCGAAGACATGAATTTAACCAATAGAATTAGGCATAGAGTTTGAAAACACGTTTCTATGGATAAAAAATAAACTATAACGTTTCAAGAGGCCATATATAATCTTCGGAGAGGAAGATTTTTTCCTGAATCTGATGAAAAATGATGAACATAGCCACATGACTGTTTTTATATGCTCTGGCTTATAGTGGTATGATCACACTGAAGGCGGTCCCTGAGCGGCGCCATGATAGTAGCCTTTTAGCGCGATCATGAAAAAGAGTAAAAATCCAGGTTTTGGTGAATCGCTTTAACTTGGTGCAATTGTGCTAAAGGTCAGTTTTGAAAATTCAAAACACGTTTCCTCGAGTATAGAATGAAATTAGGTCCTACTTCATTGACCCATATAAGAAATCTTTATGTAAAAAATATTCCAAACATAATAGAAATGATGAAAATGAGATTCTAAATCATATGAACCAAGTAAGTCCAAAAATGGCATAATTGAAAGGAAATTACACCACGAAGATCGACGGGGACCCAACCTAACGATCTCAGCAAGTCACAAATGACTTGGGGATGTTAAACGAATGCTCTAAGTGCAAGGAAGTCGCGAAAATATGAAAAAAAAAAAAATTAAAGGTCGTTAAACTTTAATATCAAATAGCCTTGGTAAAAGCTTTCGTAATTTGGATAGCATTAGCTTTTCATATAAAAATTTGATAATCACTACTTGGTGTAAACCTTCTTCCATAACAAATTTCTCCCTTTCCTCCATAATAAATTTAAATGTAGGTTCTCCATGAATAAACTACATGGGTTTTAGTGAGGTTTTTTTTTGAAAAATTTTGGGTCCTCTTTTTGGTTTAAGGATTTCTATGTAGGGTGTTTTTGTATTAGGGTTGATGTTTGTCTCTCCCACAGCTACAGGCTCGGGAGTGGAACATAACGGACACGGCTAAAATCAAATTTTCTTATTCCTGAAAAGATAGTTAATTTTATTTTTGATCCAGATAAGTAAAATTTTCTATTTTTTAATTGGTCCCAAGATAGAGCAACAGAGATATGGGCCCTTTGGATAGTGCAACAACTCATACTATACTAAGAGAAAAGTAATGTTTATCTTATTTGGTTATGAAAAGAGCCTATAGTAATACAATATTTGGTACTATAAATTAATAAAGCACTGTATTATAGTAATTATTAAAGAAACTTTTTTTAGATTATTCTGGATAATTGAGATTGCTATGAAGAAAAGGTTGAGTACTTTTATATTACTATAGTAAGTATGGAGAAGAAACTTAGTACATAAATATCTGAAGAATTTGCAGAAGTAATATCCAAATTCAGTAAATATATGACACTTCCTCTTGGATGTCCATAGATAATATACCCCGTTAATACCTAATTATATTTGATAATATATCTTTGTAAGTATAAGTAGAGAACTTTTGGTGCATGAATTACACACTCAATAGAAGAGAAATTTCTCTTCTTTACGTCTCTTATCTAATATCTCTTGTTTTATATTGTTCTATACTACTCATATTTTATAATTATTATGTCTCAGGACTCTTCTTGATTAATTTCCTTCATATTATAATAATCTTGGTTATTTTTTTTTTTTTTGAGAATTTTTATCTTTGAAATCAATTAATCTACCATATTTAAACATGACTTAAACTCATTTTCTTTAACAATATATCCTACCAGTACATCAACTCAAACTATAGCATTAACAACTGTGATATGCAATTTTGTAATCCTTGAAAGGCTAGTAAATGATCTGATTGTTGATTTGCAATATTTTATAAATAAATCATGTTAGACTTCCTTCTCATTGATTTGTTAAAAGATCTCAATGAGATAGTGATATTAAATTCCAATATATCTTCTTTTCCAACTTTTTATGTTTTCTTCTTAATATTGGTATATTGATTTATTAAAATGAGAATCAATAAATCTTGTTGTAAATAAATATCCAGTCACAAATTCTAAATATTTTATAATAAAAAGAGATGCATACCTAACATATATCAAACTTTCTTTAGGATCCACTTTTGTGGATTGTTATAGAGTACTAGAACAAACACTGCATATACAAAACTTTTAATATGAAAAATATTTGCCTCTTGAAAGTCAAATGTAATGGAGAAAATTCAAGATAATCGATTGGCCATATATGCACAAAGTACTATTGCATGCAAAATAGCATGCTTCCACATTGAAACATATAATTTTGTCCTCATTATCAATGGCTAGCTATCAATTTAATATGTTCAATCAGTGACTCTACCAGACTATTTTGAGTTTAAACATGAACAACAAAATTTTCAATTTGTTATCCTAATGGATATATAATAACCGTTAAATTCATGAGATGTAAATTCATCAATATTATCAGGACAAATTATCTTTCTTATATACGACCTTTAACAAAATAATGAGATAATTATTCAATAAATTTATTTTTGTGATAATCTTGCAAATTTATTCACCAAGATATTAAAAACATCAACATTTGAGAAACTAAAAATATAATATTGAAGTGTTTTATCTTCAATATCAAATATAATTTTTATGAGAAAGAACAAAATACGCAGCATATTCTTCTTTTCTTAACCAATGATTTGTCTTAGTTGAAGTTTACTAGAAAGGTTTGTAATAAGGAAACACTCCAGGAGTAATAGAAAATGTATGCATTTCTTTTCCTTTATTAGAGATTTATTTTCCATAAGGCCTTTTCCTAGTAAGATTTAACAAGATACATTATCTATAAATATCCAAAACCGAGTGTTATAAATTCACTGAATGTAGATGTTCCTTTCCGAAACCTTTTTTTTCTATTCATGGATCAAATAAACAAAGCCTTCAATTCATGTATATGAGAAGATAATTTGTAAAGTATAACTAGGTGATCATGATCCTATAAAATAGAGGATGGAAAGTATAATAGAAAGTAATAACAAATATCTCTCCCATATTTTTTGTCTCTATTTCTTATATATTTCTCTATTATTTTTACAATGAAAACACTAATAGCATGACTAATAAAAAAAATATACTTGTGTTGTGTACCTCGTTCATGAGGTAAAGATATGAACTACATACACTATTTTTTTTAGACTCTATTTTTGTGGATTATATTAAATATATTATTGTATTGCACCTTTTTCTCTTCTATTTTTTCAAATTTGAATAAAGAAAAAAACATTGTAATATTTGTGCACATGTTAGCATATTTATAAACATAGAAAAACTATCCAACTAGTTGGATAATTTTCTTAAGTTACAGTAATCTCTATATAATTTTTTTTGTGACTTATATCCATATTATATTAATTTCTAAAATACTAATAATTCGATATCTATGGTCTTGTGCTCGTCTAATTCTAAATTTGTCAATATTTATCACAACCCAACCAAGTCGTGATGACGCGTACTATAACCCTAGTAGGCAAGTAAAACCCAGAAGAACAATAACAAATAAAGCAGTGTACGAAATAGAGACGAGACAATGGCCAATATATATATAATGACCCTTCCAGTCACTTTTGTATCACTGCACTTTTCTTTTCTTGCATCTTAGAGCTTACATATTGTTGGTTTAGAGCTTATAAGACATCTATAATTTGCTGGGACCTGTAGTTGGTTCCCTGGTAGTTTGTTTGTTTTTATAGAAGCTTTCTTGTTTAAGAGTTGTTAAGCAGGTGATCGTTGGCTCTAGTCAACATTTCTTGAAGATGAGTCTAAAATTGAATTTCAACAGTTCTGTTAGTTATGAAATATAAAATTTGGTCTATATGGGCTTGTGTTCGGGTCTGAGAGCTTTTGGTGTGGCTTTATACTGTTGGATAGAATAATAGTTCATTGGAGTCAGGAGTTTGATTTCGATTGACTTCTGTGATTGAAGCATTGGGTTCAAAATTGAACGATTCTATCAGCCAAAAATGCTGAGTTTGATTTGGGTGGGCCTTTAGTTCAATTTCCCGAGCAACGCATGCAAGTGTATGCCAATTTCAGATTTGGAGTTTCAATTTTAATTGGGATTTGAAAAATATAAAAAAAATTATTACTTTCCTAAATGTTTTGAGTCCTAAATATTTGAAAAATAATCATGTAATTATATAATAATAATAATAATAATAATTTGATATTTTGTAAGAGTTTTTAAAATCTTTTGATATTTTAATAGAAATAATAATTATAGTTATATTATAAAATTAATATTATATAAGGTACGTTTTGTTTGAAATAATTTTTTATTAATTATAGTATATCTAAAATATTTATTTTATTATGAACCTACATAATAGCCCCAATATATACGTAATGAGATAATATATATAAAATAATTTTCTACATTCTATCCTTACATAGTACATGTATTTAGATACTGTACAAATTAGCATTTGGTCTATTGAATGGAATTTAGAAAAAAATTTAAATCTATTCGGGTACTTAAAGGAAATTTATCATTCACATTAAGTTATTCAAAGTTCGGGTTCTAGAAGGGCACTTTTCAAAGACTTCTAAGAGGGGTTTTAGTGTTGGCGATAGTTTTGTGATCTAGCTTTTGGACTCTAGGTAGGCTACGACTTATCGATTCAGATTAGGTATATATTTGATATAACTGTGGTAATTAGCTATTCCATGGGTTGGTTTTTATAAATTTTTACCTTTTACCCCGATCTTCTTTCATATCTCCATTTGATAATTGTGATACATCATAAATTTGCTTAGTTGTAGATAGATTGTAGATTTTCTTAGTTGTGGTCATGTGATGGCCTTGGATATGATTTTAGACCATAGTTTGATTGATTTTTGGATTTTAGCCTTGGGTTCTGGGTTGGATTATGATTTGAGCTTCTTAGAAGTTTTCAGAGCCTATGCAGAGCTAGTAGTAGATTGTGGACCCACTAAATGTATTTTCTCATGGAATTAACATATTTTGGGTTAAGAGAGTGGTATCACTAGTTTTGAATTTTGCATGGCCTTGAGGGCGCGGTTGCATAATTTTGGCTAAAAGGATAATAAGATAATGGTTTAAAGAATTTTTTGATAATATGGACTAATTATGGATTTTATAACATAATTTAGACTCAGTCTGAGATCGGGCACCCGAACTTGCTATTTTTACTATCTTTAGACCAAGCCTTGAGCTTGGGCGTCGGGTACTATCACATTATAAATACTAGACTCAGCTTTTATATGAGCACTAGACATTGATATATTACTTAATATTGAGACCCAAAATGAGTTGAGGCACCTGTATTGAGATTGAAGAGAGTTGTATACAGTCAAAGACCCTCATGGGCCTTACCAATCTAGGATGTGGGCACCGAAGGAGGGGTATATGAGGGAATAGAGGTATACTGTAAATGTATTCCCATAGGTCCTACCTGCTGGGCCTATGACTGGTGGAGGAGAAGCATATGTTATCACTATATTTATATCATACTGCATGGTTTTACCTTTTTTTCTGGTTGTACCCTCCATGCTTATGAGGGTTGGTTGGGTTTGTCTTCACTTATCAGTATCTCTCGGGGTTATAGGGTATCGTTGGGATTGTAGGTAGATTACTTATTTCTTTTATCCTTTTATTTTATATATTTTATCTTTGACCTGATTATCTCCTGCCTTATAGTTCTTTATATGTTGTTTATTTATAGTTATGTTCCTTTCGTTTCATTATTAAGGTTACCAGTGCACCACTCTATCCTTATTTTCTTTCCTCTTTTATTTCTACAAGGACTCGGGTACATCTCTAATCTAAGTTCCTCTATTATCTTTAGCTAGATTTATCTACTTGTTTCCATATTTCCTGTTCTATGGTATCTAGACTTTTACTGTTGTTCTATCATTTACTTGCTTTCTCTATGCCCCTCTCTTTTCCTTGTCTGCTTACTTACTACTTCTATTTCTTATATGTGCCCATTCAGCCTATGATGCCTACTAATTACCCGTTGCTTAGGCAATTGATACATATACTATACTTTTGCATCTTCTTTGGTGTAGATCCTAGTGCGATTTATCACCGCAGGTGCCAAACACTTGTGCATGACTTCTAGATTTTAGAGACTTAGGGTAAGCTCTTGACAATCATAGTTTATCTATATCTCCTCTTTAGGGTTATGTGATTTTTGTATTCTTAGATATAACATGTATATATTATCTCTTATATCCCTTATATTTTGTATAGTAGTAGCTCTTGTACTGTGATACCAGGTTGTGAGATTGGTGTAGTGTATGTACATATTAAACTTTTATTCTCTTTTGTTCTGCTTTATCTTTCTTCTTTCTCATTTGTTATCTACTGTTCTTACCTTAGTCTAGGTTGTGTCCCATTACTTGTCATTCTGAGCTATGGATTTGGTTTATTTGCAGGTGGGTTGGTTGGTGCCAGCATGGCTAGAGAAATCAATTTGTGACAGTTTGGTATTAAATCATAGATACACCATATTTTGGGTGTTGGAGTCAATGTCTAGTACAGTCCCACAGATTGGTTCAATGATGTTTGTAACCTATCTTTAGGAGGCTACAATGAAATTCTTAAAAAAACATATTCTTTTTTTGTTTTAACTCACTTGTCTCCTCATTGGTGACTCCTTAGAATATTATTTGTTCACATCCACTCCTTCTTAAGATTGACAAGACAAGATCATTGGATGGAGTCTATGAGGTTCGAGAGCCCCAATTTAGGGTCATATACAAGAGATTTTTCTCGAATTACATATAGGGATCGAGACTATACCATCTCAATTATGGGGTTTGGGGTTAGCCTAGATGCTAGCAATGTTTATTGCTGCGTTAGTCCTCCAGGATATTCTGATTAAGATTTTGAGATTCTTAAAAAAGATCTCATAGAAGGATTAATAGTAATCGGTTCATTGAGTGGTTCTCAAGTTAAGGTGAGCATAGGGTTCCATGTCCATTTTGGAGTACGAGGACAAATTCATGAGCTAGTTAGGTTCACTTTTATAATCTCTCTTATAGAGTATGAGAGTATTTCGAGCTTTGTTTATAGGTTGATCTTGCCACTCCATCTATAATTAGAGTCTTTGATAGAACATGGGCACACTTTTACTCAAAATTCGAGTTATTCAAGATTTATGGAGGGATTATGTCATGAAGTCTATGGAGGCGGTGACCTGATGCCCCACCACGAGAATGGTTTCAGTGATGCTACTTTTAGGGGTAGGGGTCATTCTAGGAGGGTTCATCATCGTCATAACTCTTGGAACGACAAGGACTTTCATACAACATATTGAGTCTAAGAGATTTTAATTTTGTAGACATGGGTTTTTATCTACATAAAAATCTAGGATAGATTGTAGGCCAATTTAGGCATCATTAAAGAGTTTGTGTGAGGTTCAACATGGTTTTAGTGGACAAAGATTTGTTCATACTTTAAGGGGTAGTTTTTCTAGGGTATCAGGCTATGGTGGACATATGGATTCAACTAGTTCATCTCACCAGGGAAGGTTTCCAGGGTTGTGTTATACGTGCGGGGTTATTAGTCATTTCACAAAAGATTGTCCCCCAGTGGTTCAGCCATCATCTCAGCTAGTTTTGAGTTCTTATGGGTGAATAACGCATAGTAAAGATGCCAAGGTCGGTTCTAAGTATGGTAAGGTAGGTGGTCATTGTAAGTCATAGTCAGGTGGTGATCTTGGTCAGTTTTTTGTGGTTCTGGCTAGTGCAGAGGCAAAGGATCTGATGCAGTGATCTCGAGTGTATTTTTTATATTTTTATCTACTAATTTTTTCTTTATTTGGTTTTGGGCCTTCGTATTATTCTATCTCTATTTACTTTACTCCTTTTTGAGGTTGGCTAGTGAGCTGTTGTTGGTGTTGTCATCTATTGCTACCTCGACAATTGATATTTTAGTAGTGGATCAGGATTTAGCTCCTATTTGATAACTGTTGAGGAGCCAGATTTTGGGCTGAGTTAATTATGCTAGATATGGTTGATTTGATGTGATTTTGGGCATGGACAAGTTACCTCTCATTGTGTAGTTTTGGATAGTTATGCCAAGACTATTACCTTAGCCATGCCTAGAACATTGTCGGTAATGTGGTGGGGTTCTGTTAGTTATTGTCACGACCCGATGTCTCGGAGTCATGATGGCACCTACTATCCCACCAGTAGGAGAACCAAACCCTGTAGTCCGTAGCCGAAGCGGAGGAC
>JBDJHY010135462.1:0-13396 GCA_039654485.1 Withania somnifera
CTGCATTAACAACACAAATATGAAAGTTCAAAGTCATACTTCAAACAACTTCAAATTGAGTAAAATTCAACCAAGGACTAGGTTATTTTGAAAATACTTACATGCTTTCATTAATCATTCAAGTGGTCCTCTATCCTAAACTATATACAATCGATATTGGAACCTTCACAACATTTAAACCCCATGTAACACATGAAGATTATGAGACAGTCAGAAAACTTAGACCGAGTAAAAACTAGCTAAGACATGTCTAAAATAAGACAAGTCGTAGAACTTGAAGTCTTCTGGCTTCAAATATGGAACATAAACAATCATCTCAAAATAAGCTAATGCATACTGATTTTAGCACCAAATGACTTAACCTCCTAGTTTAAAGTATTAGACCTTTAATGAGCAAGACCAACATCCAGTTGCAATTAATCAGACAAAAGAGATAAAATTCTTAGGACTCAGTTGGTTGTCACTAATTTAGCAGTAAAGACTATACATCCTGTATCTAGAAAACATCAATTAGGCTACCTCAAGCCCAACATCCTCTTTCAACTACTTGCGGACAACTCAAGAATCAATAAAATTCTATAAAAAAAAACTTTACTGTTTCCATAAATGAAAAGGATCAACCTTAGACGTGATGGAATTGCCCTTAACAATATATTAACAGTCAGGTTTAAGATCACAAAGAGTTACTGAAGTCTTAAATTAAGTGACCCCCCTTTTCCCTTCAACATACTCCTATTAGATGGTATCTAAGGAGATGCACAGAGACACCTAGCGAAACATCAAATCACTGACTATAAGTCATGAAATAGTAATTGAGATATCTTAAAAGAAAACTAGGCATGCCCCTTACAAATCAGATCTGGTGTGCAATGACCTTCCCCCTATCATGGTCCCCCCCCACCCCCCCACCCCCCAATGACTACTCAAATAACAAGATATCACACAACACACCTCATACTACGCAAATCAGATAAGGGATCAGCACATAGATAAAGAGTTCACACCTAAATAGATGGTCAATGAAGGTTAAATTAAGATGACTAAAATCTATCATGAATCTATCATGAAACCATCCTATTATAACTTCAAATAACAAACCAGAGATGAGGCAACTAGATTCTGACCTGATACAGCCCAAGAAAGGGAGAGTGTTTTGTCTATATAGAACCAAACTGGGCAACCCCATGTTTTGTTGGAAACTACAACAAATGGCCATACTAAGGCAAAGCAGTCCTGATGCAGCAAACTTAGGAAGAACTTACATAACTTCACACCAAGAAAACTAACAGTAATACTCAAGCCCAAATAACCATGTGCGAGGGTCAACGAATCATAAAGAAATCTAGTCATACTCTTGGGTTCCTTAAGTATGATATCTAGGTCATTTTAAGAAAAAAAAAACACATTTCAAGGCATTTCCAGAGAGAACAAGCGTTATCAAACATGATTTTACCTACATGCTACCTATTTCTTTTTGACTTGGAAGGACCTTCTAGGTGAAACAAAATAAAAATTATCACAAAGCTTGTGCAAAATAAGCAAAAATGGAAATCATTAAATGGAGAAAAAACAGTAAGATCAAGAAAGCACCTTTGATCTATTTAACAACATCTTACCTAACCTAAGCTGAACCATACGAGCATTTTTACTAGTCAGACCCTTACTCCTGCCATTTTCATAAAAAAAGGACTCCAGGCTTAAACTCTAACTCACACAACCAAACAGGAAATTTGGATTTCAAACAAAACTCTATCTTCCAGTATTTACCCTCCAGTTTTAAGCCATTTTCATAGGATTTTTGCAAAGTGATCAAAAAATGCACAAAAAGAAAACTAGACAACAAAAGAGAATACGGTAAAATCTTCTACAGCTAGTTTTTAGACTTTTTGAGGCAAAAATAGTAAATCCATACCTTACATTCATCAGATAAGAACTGCTCCTTGACCAACCATTCCCAATCACTCTTGTCTAGTCCCACTGGCACATCTTAAAACCTCATGCAATGACTTCGATTTCATATGCTTGTGCAATGATCCTCTCCGATTATTTCAAAGCTTTCTCATATAATTTAAGACATTCTTTCTTTGATCATTCATGTCATCCCTGTCAAATTTTTCCTAAAATAGAAAAAAATTAATAGATTCTCTTGAATAAGTTCTTTTCATGAAGAGAATTCATTTAATTTAAGTGAAATGCAACCTAAAAGAAAAGACCATAACAAAGAGGCAAAAATAAGAGAAAAGGAAACAAAGAAGCAGCAGCAATATAAAGTCTGATAAAAGAAGAGAGAAAAATGTTGTGATCCGTACGGTAACAACAACCCACATGTGATCAAGCTTGTGTTATTCGATGTCCGCCCATGAGTGCACCCGCAGCGTGCACATATTACGATCAAGAAGAATCAAACCCAAGTGTCTTGTAAATGAAGCGGTTCTGCCCAACCAACACTCAATTTTGGTAAAAATAACTCTTCAACTTTTCTCCAGGTCTCACTAGAAAACTTCTATCTTCTAGCTTATTCAACTTAGAAGTTTTTGTATTATAATGTCACGATCCGAAAATTGAGTTGTGATGACGTTTATATTTCATCTGTAGACAAGCCTATCCTGGCCCAGAGCGAATAGCGTGGGTCAGTACTAATGAACTCAAAAGAAAACAAGAAGGACAGGAAGGGGGAAGTGCAACTAGGACATCGAAAATACACAACTAAACATAAATCACAAAACCTAGTATCATCATACACAATAGTTATCCAGGATACAACTAGGATAACTTTGGTACTGGAAGGAGAACCGGTCAGCAAGGACACCGGCTGCTCACCGAATCTCCAGGTGTCACACCAGCTATCTCACACGATTGTGTCCACTCTGCTGGCTCGTACTAGGATCTACATAGAAAAAAAAGGCAGAAGAGTAACATGAGTACCAAAACAAAGGGTATCCAGTAGGCATCATAGGACGACCGGGAGAAAGTAAGCATAAGCAAGGTAAAGGGTGATCAACAACGAATAGGACAGTGGCATAAAATGTACAATGGAAACAAGATAACTACAGTAATAGTTAGTAAGTCAGTGAAGGATCAGCTACTAGTGGGTGCAATACCAGTTAACAGATATAAAAGAGGGTTACTATCAAGGTATAACCCCCAAAACTTAGGCCTCAAGCAACTCATGACCAAATGTGACACGTACCTGGAGCTCCAATATTACCCACACATGAAAAGACCAATAAGAAAGTATAAAGTCATCAACAAGCTAAGCTAATAGAAAATACGGTAAGTGTGTGAATAGTACTGGTAAGAGACAGAAGGAAATAACAGTGTTTACAAGAAAACAAACTCAGTCAGCACCCCATTCTACCGGTAGGTACACTTAGCAACCAAGCAACCCAACAGGTACTCCTACCGTAAGTCCTGAAGAGTACAAATCAATGCGTAAGGATGCAATACGAAAAGGGTGCGGGAACAGTAAATAAGTGTCGATATGCTCCCTCTCTAGGACATTCCCGAATCAAAAGGGACTCATTGAGGACTCGAACCGCAACCCATGTAAGCAAGTACCGACATGCTCCCCCTCTGGATATTCTCGAAACAAGAGAGACTTACGAAGGACTAGAACCACATACCCATAAATAAGTACCAACATGCTCCCCCTAAGATATTTCGAAATTAAGAGGGACCTATGGAGGAATCCAACCAAATACCACTACTTCCCTATATACCCTTCCTCCAGGCTGTGTGTCATAACCTAAGCATAGCGAATCGGATTAACAGGGGCCATAAAGAGACTCGAACTCACATGCAAAACTTGTAACCCGCTCACCAATAGTATATTAATAAGGTCAAAATGCCAAATGTCATGTCCAACCTGCATATAATATCTCACTAGAACCTAGGCCCAACTAAATAGGTGAATCAGGACTGTAGTGAAATCCCAACTGCTGCCAAGTAGGGAATACCCAAAATTCGAGTGCTAGTGGAAAAATAGATCAGGCGGGTTGAGAAAATAGCTTCATACTGTCACCATAGTCGTGGATACGTATAATGTGTAAGAAAATAATTTTTGATTATAATTTTATCAAAATCCAGTTGCCTTTTTTTAGCTACTAATGCATGCGTGCAACACAGAGTTAATTACTAGGACCAACTGGCCTAAGGCTGCTAACTAACCTACATAGGATGGCTGCCAAGACTTAATTACGAGGTACATCCTCTCCTAGCCCAACTGCAGCCACGAGTACTCATATCAATGATGTCATAACTTGCCTAGAGGGCACATGTTAAAGTCCAAGTACACACCCATACATGGGAAAACATGGAGCTATCATAACTTATTCAAATGCAACTCATTCCCAGGCTCGCATCTAGGGCACAATATCATCACATAAGACAACTAACTATCCAGCATAGTCGTACCCGGCAAGGTACACTATCCGGTTAGGTAAATTGTCATCACATAAGGCAGCTAACTATCCAGCATAGCCATACCTGGCTAGGTACCATGTCATCATGTAGCACTGCTAACTAGCCGGCAAAGCCATATCTGGCTATCCATGGCCCAGAGGGCCACACCTTCCCTAATCTTATAAAACATCTCAAGTAAAGCACATAATAATCAGTCTACCTATATCAGCTCTAAAGCCACCAGCCTAAATCAGGGGATAGTTACTAAGCTCTAATCCTAATATAATCCCCATTTCAATGATAATGCCGGAAATGGATTATACGCGTACATGCAGTTTGTATATGTGTATCAGTTTCAGAAAAGGTATGGGGAAATGATATAATGTACAGTACTGGAAGTGTGGTGTAAAAATTATGCGGGGAAATTGTAGCTCCTTTTTTTTAATTACACTAGCGACTGGGTATTAGTATTTTTAAGGTCTGAATATTATCCCTTTGCTAATATTAAAATAAAATTGCCTTTTAATGACTGGAAAAAAATTGTGTCGCAATAAATATATTTTTGGCAACCGAATTTACACCCTTCATTAAGAATTAATCGTTAAAAATCAATTTTCGTATTAGTGATAGTTTTTATATTCTGTAAGATCATATAAGAATTAAGAAAATTTTAATAGTTCTCACAATTTATAGGATTTTCATATATGAGAAAAATTACAACTTAAAAAATTAAAATTACAAATCCAATTAAAACTTTAATCTCAAATCAATCTAATTTTATATCATGTCCAAAGGGACTCTACGAGGCTGAAAATTTCGACCACTAATGATAAGTGTTTTATCCACTTAATTCCATCCATTTTTTTTACGAGAGTTAAGATCTTATAATACATTGATTTTGGTAAAGTAAAAAAATAATTAAAATGCATCAATTATATATTTTAGTTAAATCAAATTTCTGACATAAGGTTTTATTTTAATGGAAATTCAAACATTAATTATTCCAAATATTTCCAATCCAATAGGATTTAAAGAAGATAAAAAAAGTTTATTAAATATTAAAGTTGCTTCATGCAGTAGCAAATCGTCTCTCAAATGTCATTCTGCCGTTGGTGTACCATATTTGTCAAGTCAACATTAAAATCAGAATAGATAGAGGCAACCTTTGATATGTTGCAGTTGAGTTCCTTAATTAGGTCCACATTTTGTACCATACTATCGTGCGTCCTTGATTGATGATTTTCATTAACCTGTTGAATCAGCAATTTATTACGATCCAGCACAGTTTGCACCTGTCTAAAATTATTGGAAAAGGTATTCCATATCTCAGAGTTGCCTTCCTCCATGCTAAAATCGTTGAAGGTTTCGACAGTAGAGTTATCACGAGCACGGTGGTTATTAGTCCTACGAGAGTTCGATTTGGCTAAGGCTTGGCGGTGGCAATTGAAGTTAGTTGTGCCTTCCATTTTCAAAACTAATGTATAAAGAAATTGAAACAATGAAGGAGTTTCAATCAGTACAATTGAGTTATAATTCTGCATATATATTGTTGTGTGCTTTATATAGAGTTAAAAGAAGAAAGTGTGACGCTAGAGATATTATTAGAATCCAATAGAGATAGTCATAGCATACAAAATGGGTGAAGGACTTTAGGCCACGCTTCTTGGATAAGTTTAACATAATGAGTAAAATATCTTCTCCTTTAGAAAGTGCAAAAGGTCACTCAATCCAGAATAAAGGGCCTTTAGTCAGGAATCAAATGAAAAAATATCTAGGGAACTCTCCACAAAAACTACTTTCTTTGTATTTCATTGCTATATATAGACTCTCACTTCAAAATTGTTCTTTAGTGACAATAACTTTTAATTCTTAAAATGTATATAAAAATAGCTCAGATATAGAAATCTAATATATCTAACTACTAAGTTTCTAGAGTAATTAAAAAAAATAAAAATCAACGCAGTTAAACCCTCGACGACAAATTGCTTTTCAAAAAAAAACTTACGGACACGCGATGTATACTTCAAATTAATATAATTAATTACGATCAAGTGATTTAATAAAGTAAAAATATATTAATTAAATACCGTTAAGTAAAATAAACTTTAAATACAAACATATGACATGCATATATTGAATTGGTGTATACACCAAATGCGCATAAATTTTTACTTAGCTTTTCTTGATCCCACTAGCACTATTAACTTAATATGGTCCTGTAGATTTCTTATAATTGTATTAAAAGATGTTTGACTTTCCCCAAGTTTACAAATAAAAAATTTGTTTTCATAGTTTTTATTTAAAATAACTTATAAATATATCATCTCATCAGTGTAAAAGTTTTTTTACAAAATATAAAATATTTTCATTATTTTGGAAGTAATTAAAAAAAAGAATGTCATATAAATTGAGACAAAGAAAATATTACAATTTGAACAATGTTCTAAAATATCATTTTAAAATAAACTTTTCTCCTCTTTTCTTGATAAAAAATTAATTCTTTAGTATGCATAAAATAATTTGTAATATATACCATCAATATATTTATGTGCGACTATATACACAAAAACGTACTAATAAATATTTTATTCAGTTGACTTATATATATACACGTACATACAAGAAATTAATAATCTTTAGTTAATTTGCAATACATTACCTTAAATGTTATTGTATAATTTTTAATTATTAATATAAAAATTTGAGTTAATCTAAAACAAAGTACTCAAAAATATTTTAAGTAAAAGGTAAATAGTTTTTCTTTTTTTTTTTTATATATATAAATTTGAAAAAAAAAAGTGAGAAGCACGTTTAAAATATTATTTTTTTTAAAATTTTATATTTAAACTATTAGATGTGGGAGTTTTAATTTGAACAAAACTTGAATAATTAATATATTTTATTAAATCTTAATGATCATTTGGATATACGAAATCACAGATTTAATAATTTAAATATAAAACTAAAAAAATAAAATGACCAAATTAGGATTAATTATTGAGTACAAATATCTTATAATGGACTGGTATTGGGCAGAGAATGAAAAATTGACAAAGTTGGAATCGAAGAAGAAAATTACCAATCTCTACAGCAAAGTGCTCTCTTTGGCCCTACAAGTTTGGTTCTCTAATTTTTTGTAACTTCCTTAATTTGTTCCCAAAAAAGTTTTTGGAACAGATGCAATTCTATAAACGTTCCTTGCTCTTTTATATTCTTTCATATTTTTTATCTTCTTCATCATATTTTTTCCCTTTTCTCACTTTTGTAATTCTTTTAATTAACGTTACATACTATCTATTTTTCATGTTATGAGCAAGAGATTTTATATTATTTTTAAGAAAAAAAAATTAAGCATATATAGTTCTTTGAAATAATATGCTCAAAATAATTAATGTATTTAGTAAGTGTATGAAGAAACGTTAAAGCTTTAAAATATTGAAAATGTCAATTAAATGAAAAAAAAAATATTGAAGGAATCTGCAAAATAAATATTAATGAATGAAAAAAATTGCTAAAGTTATTGATGAAAATGTATCTATGTTAACATTTATTTTTTTTTGTAAAACTATTGTTGAAATATTAATCAATGATTGACTCTCCCCGTAATTTTCACCCTCATAATATTTTGGTTGAAACCGTTGTTGAAAAAACAATTAAAGATTATATTGGTTTGACTCAACAATACATCCTCTCATTTTTTCCTTTCCGTTGAAAATTTAAAATCGTTTAAAATAACTGAAAATGAGGAAGAGACCACATAAAAAAATAAAATACGACTATTAAGACTCGAAATCAGGACATAGAGTATGTAGACCCTTCACCTGACTGTTTTACTAAGATAGCATCATCTTCAAAAATTGTATAACTATAATTATTTTATTTCGTTATTGATACATCAATAAAGTTAATCTTACGGAGTAACTAGATCTTTTAAAGTTAAACTAATACTTTTTGTATTTTAACAATCAAAATAATAAAAGTTAGTGACTTCTTTAAAAAATATACAAATAACTTTGATGCCACAAATAAAAAAACATTAAAATTAGTCTCAATTTGTGGATGCGACTGGCCAACACAATGGTTGACTTCAAACGAGAACCTTGATTTAATCTATATTACTATAAGTTATAGAATTAAATAGAGTCGCAATTTGTGGATGTTACGACCAGTCAACACAATGGTTGACTTCAATCGAGAAACTTGATTCGATATGTATTACTATAAGTAATAGTGGTATTATGGGATTAAATTAAGTCTCAATTTGTGAATGTTATGACTAGTCAACATAACGGTTGACTTCTATCGAGAACCTTGATTCAATCTATATTACTATATGTATAGTGGTATTATAGGATTAAATTATGTCTTAATTTGTGGATGTTACGACTAGTCAACCAAGTGATTGACTTCAAACAAGAACCCTGATTCAATCTATACTACTATATATATAGTTGTATTATAGGATTGAATTGAGTCTCAATTTGTGGATGTTATGACTAGTTAACACAATGGTTAACTTCAAGAACCTTCATTCAATCTATATTGTTATAAGTGTAGTTGTATTATATGATTAAATTGAGTCTCAATTTATGGATTTTACAACTAGTCAACACAATAATTGTATTCAATTGAAAGCCTTGATTTAATTTATATTATTATAAGTACAGTTGTATTATAGGCTTGAATTGAATCTCAATTTGTGTATGTGGCGATTAGTCAATACAATAGTTGACTTCTATAGAAACGTTTATTCAATCTATATTATTATAAGTATATATAACGCTATTATAGGATTAAATTGAGTCTCAATTTGTAGATGTTACGACTAGTCAACATAATAGTTGATTTCAATCGAGAACCTTGATTTAATCTACATTACTATAAGTATAGTTGTATTACTGGATTAATGAATCTCCATTTATGGATGTTACAACTAGTTAACACATTGGTTGAATTCAAATTGAGAACCTTGATCCAATCTATGTTAAAATAAACTTTAAATTTCAATTTGTGAATTATTACTTTTTGAGAGTGAAACTAGATAATTTTTTTCTTGAAAATTTTAAATTAAAAACAAATTAGTTTTTAATTAATTAATTCTAATACTATTTAAAAGGGAAAATAATTTAAAAAAAGTTATGTCCTTTATATGGAAAAATTCTAAAACTTATATTTTCTAATGCTATTTAAAAAATAATTATAAAATATTTTAATTAAAATATTAATTTATTCTATATTTCTATAAGTTTTTGAGTTTCAATTTAGGTTAAAACTTGATTCAAGATTTTCCTTTATGAATATTGAGATTGTTTGGATTCATTATTTTTAAAGATTATTAGAGAAATTATGTAGAGAAATATAAAGGACTTAAAATCAAAAAATCTGAAACAACAATAAAAGACACAAAATTGAAAAGAGATTGAGAATGAAAAAAAAATTAAGTAGAATGATTGAAGAGCTAAAGGTGTTGGAAAAATTAAAGGTATAGTCTAATGTAAAGATGATTTTTTGTTGGAGGAAAATTTTAGTGAAAATTTTAGTGGTTTTAGAGACAATTTTAACGAAGGACGTCGTGGTCTTTTTATTTGAGTTGTGGAAGGTTGTGTTAGAGGTGATTATACCAAATAGCACTATCCTATTTAAAAAAGGCTCATCGATAAAAGAAAAAAGTGTATTAGTAATAATTTATCAACAGGCTCTACCACCTCTCATAAGTTGCATGGTGCAATATCTACCGAAAGAATAAACTAGAATTAAATATATAATTGTCTACCCTCCTAGAAATATGTTGAATAATTATGACCTTATTAGGGATGGCATTGAGGCGGAGCAGGTTTAGGACTATGCGGGTTTGGAGCAATTGAAGTATTCTTTCAAAAAAATTGATGTGGACATGGGCGGTTTATGGTTTGTTATGCGAAGTTAAACTAAAATTAACATTTTTAATTTGAATTACAAATTTTAGTAGATAAAATTGGAAATTGTGTATGATATAAACTATTTTGTATATCAGTTCCTAACATAACATTTATTATTGTCTTGACTACCAGTTATATATATCATATACATGTTTATTTGTATTATTATTAAAGTGTGAATAATAATGTTGGTTGACCAAAATATTCACTAGAAATTGATTGACTTATTTACTTCCTCATCTGAAAATTGACTAATGGGTATAAATGTGTTATGTATTAGGAACAAATAAATCAACTTTCTATTAGGATTAAGTTTCTCTTTTATTAAACTATTCTCTATTAGGAAAAAATATTTTTATTATTAAACGTTTATGGAATATTCATAAAGAATTTAAGGGATGAACCAACTAAAAACAAGTCATGAAATAATACAAGACATGGAGTGACCTGAAGAATGAGATCATCAATATAACAGTAGATGACTACAGTAAAATAAGTAACTAAAATTCCAACGAGCATCCAAACACCCGAGGGATATAAGCAAGTGAATGCAAACTCCCCGATTGTCCATACAACCGGATAGTACAACCCGAAAACAGCAAAGAAGGATTGAATATATAAAATAATATGATATGATGCTAGTAAAACATGTATGCTCCTCCTTCAGTATCAGTGGGTTATATATTATGATAAGATTCTAGTAAAACGTGTATGCTCCTCCTTCAGTACCAGTGGGTTATATATTATGAACCATCGAAGGCCTTTACCCATATACCTCTACTCTCCCGTATACCCCACCTCTGGTCGCTCAATATTCAGAATGGGAAGGTCCATGGAGATCGTCACCGCATGCTATCTCAATATCTCATAACTGTGATTGGACCCACGTGGTCTATCTTAAAATATCAATCTTAGAATCAATAGTTGGCCTTCACTAGGTCTAAATCAGTATAATCTCAAATAACTGCCAACCTTTACCTAGTCTAAAATAGTAAATATCTCAGTGTCTAGCGCCTGATCTTTACCGGGTCTAGTATTATTTTAAAAATAACGGTTAATTTCATCTTTAATCATTTATCATTAAAAAATAGTGGAAATCATCATTTTATACTCATTTTAATATCATAATACTGAAAATGAGCTCACACGACTATGCAAGATTTCAAAATTAGAAAAATTTGGCTCTTGGTGATAAAACAATAGAAACAAATGTATAAAAATAATTTTTATGATGATGAAGTTCGCAACCACAACAATATATCACAACAAGTATTACTAGCCCCACACAGGATAGATATCAGTACAACAATCATAACTAGTCATAATATCTAGGGTTCATATACATTTTCCAATAATCCTACCATTTATGTTTGTCAAGATTCGATTTCTTGGATCATGATGACACCTACTATACTACCAGTAGGAGAACCCACCCCGAGTCTGAAGCCAAAGCGGAGGACTACTATATCTATTATGGAAAGCACAATTTAAATAGATAGTATATAAATGAAATAAAG
Organism: Withania somnifera; assembly: GCA_039654485.1. NCBI lineage: Eukaryota > Viridiplantae > Streptophyta > Magnoliopsida > Solanales > Solanaceae > Withania > Withania somnifera. The sequence continues at coordinate 11,837 of JBDJHY010135462.1, forward strand.
CGGAAGTAATTGAGTCAAATAACATGCCCAAAACCCAGTATCAGTATTAAACGAACCACTAAGTACAGAAACAAGAAATCTAAAATGTCTAATACAATTATGTTTCCAAAATACACGGAGATCAAACAAAAATACTAATGCCGAAGAGATGCATGTAAAAGTCGGACGCCAAGCTCACCCTGAATCTCTAAAGTAAATGAAATCTACACGAACAACTAGCTGTAATCACAGTCGGAAACCTGCGGATCTGCACATTGTGCAAGTATAGTATGAGTACAAGCTGCCGAAGCAAACCGTACCCACTAGGCTTCGAGCGATCACTGGGAACATATCAATAATAAAAGCAGTAAATAACTAAATACAATAAAGGGGTCACAGGAGCAAATAGTACAACAAGAGAAGCTAGCTACTCAAATAGGAATCAAGTAACAAATAGACATGTATCACTAGCTAACCACATAACAGGATCTCAGGCAATGAAAGAAGACATACCCGAAATCCATGCAACAGTATATGTGAATAATAATATGATAAATAGGAGTCGAATGAAGAAAGGAGTAAAACATGGACGGTATATTAGTAACCTTAATTAAGTATAAAGGAATGAACAATAGTCTAAGGCACCAAAATTCTACATAGCATGAAGTACCAATTAACCAATAATAACAACTCAACAACAATAAGAATAATAACGTAATGTAATAAATATTGACAAGTCCCCCAGATAGAAGCGCAACGTATATAGAAACATGCTCACTCGTAGACATCACCATACTACCAGAGGTACACTGAAGAAAAAGAGCATGGAAAAATAAATACAATAATATGAAGTAACCGGTCCTGCGTACGCTCCTTCTTCTGTACCCGTAAGACCAGAAGACAGAACCCATGAAAGGTTAATCTAAATATTTTTGGTATATAACTCATCCGTCCTATACCCCCTTCGTGTCAGTAGCATCCCGGAGACAAGTCCATGGAGGTATGTCACCACGTATGAATTTTAACGTAATCATAACCTCACATCCCAAATCTCAGAACGTCAAGTATCTCAATAGTCTGGCATCTCATGCTGAATATCAATAGTCTCATCAAGCCATCCTCGGCAAGTCAGGGCGTACAACGCCTGTATAGCATAATATCACCAATATTCTCAATAGATCGGTATCATCAAGTTTCCATAAACAGTTGTGCTATAAGTGTCAAAAAGTTGTATTCACTGTAGTACGACGACAGATTAACGTTCCAGCGGCTGTACTCATTTCCGAACGGAGTTGTTCTCAAGTCGTATCATTTATTAGTTAAATAATATTTTTCGGTGCTAGGATGTAAAATTTGGGCTAAAACAAGTGAAAACAGTATTATCAGGTGCTATATACAATGTCGTGTCTAAAACCGTTAAAAGGTCATTAATTAGATTATTATTAATTATTCCAATTTACCAGCTTAAGTCATCATTTCTTATTGTTACCAAAATCAATCTCTAGCCTATATGACTCAATAATCATGTGGTAATACTGACTCAGTCCAAATGGACTCTCATCGGAGCTAAAGGTCCAACCT
>JBDJHY010135486.1:0-13394 GCA_039654485.1 Withania somnifera
ACGAATAAATAAGCATACAATTGTTCAATAAATAATACTATGTCAAAAAACCGCATGGTTAATAGTATACCCTAACAGTTGCTCCTGATGCTAGAAGATACCACTAGTTATATTCATCCCTTAATCCTTCCAAATGTTTGAACCAAAATACTTGAGTATCATTGACTTTATACTTGTTATTGGAAGCCATGTTACATGGGAAGAGAAATGATCAAATAGTATTGTGGGGGTCCATTACCCAAGGACTATCCCTATTAATTATATGATTAACGGTCTACCCTTAAAGTAAGATATTAAACTCTTGAAAGAACTTTTTCTCATTCTAAAAATTTTCTAGTATGTGGTATAGATCCGCAACAAAGATTGGTACTAGTGAGAAATATTTGACTGTAGAACTATGCTTGATTCCGTTTAGAAGGGCATGACCGATCATGATCACTCTTGGGTGGATATTATGTTTCAAATTAAAGGAAAACACCATTATGCCCAGCAAGCTTTCTATAAAAATGAAACCTCCATGATATTTCTATGTCTACTCTGATTGAATCTTATGCTTGTAGTTTTCAAACCCCACTCTCCTATAAAAAGAAAGTATAGTTGTCTGAACGGAATTCAATGACTTTAGTTGCCCCAATCAATAACCATTATCAAACAATAGACCTTTCATAATTTGAGTCTAATTCCATACTGTCGGTAGCAGGATGTTGTTATAAGGTTTCCTTTTATGAACGAACCACATATGATAAATTCCATAACTACTCCATATTTCATCGATTATTAGGGTTAATTCGACGTCTTCAAATCTGGAAACCATATAATGGTCATCCCACAACTTGGCCAGGAGTCGTCTCTTGTTAGGCCAATTTTGCATATCAATGAGGGATAATAGGTATGAAATTCAAAATAAAAATTTTTGGGTAATAATTCAAATAATACACCATGAAGAGTTTAAGACACATCAGAAGCTCCCTAAATAGGGTTCTCTGATTCTTGTAACTCCTAAAATCATGTAGTTTTGAAAAGAGAAAAAAACGCTAATGTAAGAAATAAAAGAAAATCTATTATTTCAGATAACCTTGAAATCATGCTTTATCTTTTGAAAGCGATGGTGTGAAAGACAATTGATATTTTCGAAGTGAGAGATTAAATTCAATTGAGTATTAAAAATGTCTTATTTTTTATTCATCTGGAGATATCTTACTTTGAAGAAAGTTCATAAATTCATTAAATAATATTTGGAAAAAATCTATATCATATTTTTACAATTTTTAATAATTGGTATTAACCTAATTTGTATAGGTTTGTTAAAGATGGCTTATTTTGATAAACTAAAACAATTATCAAAGAAAAGGACCTCAGTTATAAAATAATAAAAAAAATACTTGAATACGTGAAAATATTTAAGAGTAAAATGAGGTGGTCATGTACCAGGGATTCCTTCGAGAGTAAACTTAAAATGTCAATTTAAGGCACCAGTTACATCAATCTATGTAATAAAATATATAATACAAAAAAGTTGAATAAATGCCTGATATTTTTTTACCTTGGGCTATTAATCTTCATTCACTCGAGTTCTTCAGCACATTTAGATCATGGCTAGAGCCTAGCTTTATATAGGCCTTTTGGAACATTACTACACGTGGACTGAGCCAAGTGAACTCATGAGGCGTATTACATGCAATGAAAAAGAAAAGGAAAAATATCAGAACATATACCAATTAATCTCAGAATTAATATTAAAAGAACAAATATCTAATTCATAATAAATGTACTTTTATGAATTTAGTCAACCTAAATTCAAGCCCTAATATAGAATATAACACTGAAGCCCTATACTTAATACATTCTCAAAACATATAAGACACTTATTCATAATACTCAACAAGATTAAATAAACCGTAAGAACCCATAAACCACTTACTTCCAACAAGAAGGAAAATTAATACATTACTACAAATGGAAAGCAAGAATAGACAAACACTTATATTTCCAAACTGATACATTCAGCTTGGACTAGAAAATAAAGAATAATTACTGAGTAGTGACATTGTTCTGTGTTTATATAGCTCTAACCATCATTGCGTAATTCCATTGTTACCCAGTCTCACAGATTTAAGGCCAATTTTACATCATCCTTGGCGTATAACATTATTTTCAAACACATGATGCATATATGATCATTAAAAAAAGAAGGAACAATGCATATAGTCATTCAGAGGTAAGGCTATTCTAGGAAAAATATGAACACTACTTCAGGTCTAATGAAGGATAAACCAGAATTCAAGTCATTTAGTCATCTTAATACAAATAATAGAGAACTTCCAGAAATGCAATTAAATCAAATCTCACAACGAAAAATTACAATGTACTAAATTATCCTCTAGTTCAAAGAACAAAAGCATGCACAGTTGAGCAAATGAACTATATTACTGTAAGCTCTAATTAACCAATCACTAGGCAATTTGAGGCTCGTAGTATTAAAAGTACAATTTTAACATAAATCTCCTACAACCTATTAAACATTATACTACTCATCTTTTTGTGAAAATGATCACATATCAACTCAAATTAGAACTTAGGTTTCCCACATTGGACCTATAAAACAATTTGACTTACTGATAACTCTAAAAATTACACTTCAAAACCAATATAAAAGTGTATGCGGTCGTTGTCAAATGTAATTATCCAACAAAGAATCGGGGTCGATCCCCTAGGGAGCAATATGCTATATATGAGACAATCAAGTAAGAATGGGAACTAGGGTGACACAACTATAACTTTTAACGGATATAACACGATATGGGGGAATAAAAATGCAATAACGTATGAATTATGGACAATGGTTGATCAATGAATTAAAAATGCAAAGATAGAAAGTAACAAAACTAGGGAAATCTATATCACCAGATCCATGGTATTTAACAGATTATAAGCAGTTATAGTCCTACAATTCTTCGTAAGTGCAGAGTTACTTATAAAACCAACACTATTTACCTAATTGTTTCTCAACCTTTAATCCTAGGGTTAGAGTTGTGAAAGAGTGCTGTGTCTTTATCGTGGTAACTCAAGAAGATTACTCCTGCTACAGTAGCAACCATTAGACGATGGTTTAATGCCCCGAATTTCTTGTCATAATCTCAACTCCTAGTTTCAACCATAGGGTTAGTGCTAGGTAAGCCTAGGAAAGTTCTAGTGTTTGCGACCACCAAAAATCAGTCAATACATAGAAATTATGTTTGTCTACACTCTTGATGATGCAAGAACTAAAGTATTCATAGAATTGATTGTAGAATGGTTAAAAACAAAGCATATGATAATATTAAAATCCCAAATCCATATCTAAATATTGCATCATCTACGACTACAAGATTTAAACTCAAATAAAAGTCTACACACTAAGAATAAATAATGAAAGCTAGGGAAGAAAATATGGGTAAAGAATATTGCAATACAAATCTCCAAATCTCTAACCCTAGGTGTAGATGTGTGGTTCCAAGCTTCTCTTTGATATGTTTGTATCCAAAAGTTGCTAAAGATCTGTTCTGTATGCTTTGTGTACAAGCTTGGTAGGTTTTATACAGAGTTAGAACCCTAATATGTGAAGGTCTATTTTTGCACTGGGCTGCAGATGTCGCTTTATCGATCAAAAGTGCTGATTAATCGATACTAGACAATTTATCAGCACAGATGACCAACTTATCGGACGTTTGAACTTTGTTGACTTGATGAATAAATCAGTCTTTGGCCCAATTTATCGGATATCTAATTTTTTTAACTTGACCTATATATCGGTCATTAGTTCGATTTATTACACCTCTAACTTTTTTCGACTTGATCGATAAATCGTTCATTAGTCTGATACCCACAGTGGTTTTCTGGAAATGTTTTTCCTTCTTTATTTTAAGCTCATTTTTGGATCGCTTTTGCATCATTTCACTTTCAATCACTTCTAGACTTAGATTTCCTGACATATAATCAATTTACACCATAATTAGCCTTAAATCATGAAGAAAGAGTGTGAATATATCGCAAAACTGACCACATAAAATGGTGATTTCACCACACATCAACATCCCTAACTTAGACCTTTGCTTGTCCACAAGAAAACAAAGTCGAACATATCATGGGGAAATTATCAATTCAATTCTACATTCTCCTTAAATCGACATCAAAGATCATGGCTCAGGCTAGTACCAATAAGTACTGCACAATCTACTTTTTTTGTAACAACTCCCTCGAATTCAAAATTTATTTTCAAGCATGTAATGATGGATATCAAAATAATAAGAAACAATGACAATTAATCACGATGTGACTCAAGGCTAGTAATATTCAAAGTATACTCTTTTGTCTCATTTTCTGGTTTTATCAACATCAACAATCTATGATAATTTACATGCCCTCACAAGAAAGAAAGTCCCAAAATACTCGACATATATCCAAGATCACAAAGGACGAATATGTAACACTCACACTCAACAAAGAAATTCAAATATCAACAAATGTTATACTATAAGCTTGCCGTTATTTTTAATTATTACAAATAAAAAACACTTAATATAAGGGAAGGGTATAGGAAGGTAACTCATTTTGGATCAAGTGACTATACCTTTCCGAAGTGCATTCAGAATCCATAATATCACTTCTTTTTCAATGCCAAACTTAGCCCACTCATTCAAGCACAAGCCCTATTTTACTCATATCATCATTTCTTTTCTTTTCTTAAAATGGCTTTGTGATAGCTACCTTTAAACTAGTTGTAGAATTTGGCTAAAGACACAATATTCAACTAGATTAGGGCCAAGATAGAAGTTCATCACATAATTTGTCCTGATGCTTAATCCCTAGTTGAGGTGCATAATATCCAATAGAAAACCAGGGCCTACACAAAGTAACCTTATAAGTTGAACAAAACAAGGCAATACTTTTACTGAGGCATGATGTACTCATTTACTTTTTTTTTCTTCCACCAAGCTAATTTCCTTTAGCAAAACCAACTACCCAACCCAACTTAGGATTTTGGGCTAAGTTGTGGACAAACTTACCACTCCTAATTCCTCCAATTTCAACACCCCCAACGTAGGTGTTTTTCCTAAGTTGTATGCATCTTTGGAGAAGTAGGTTCTAAAGAAGGGTATATGTTCACAAAGGGGTTCGACTTGTAATAAGATTGATTAAATAAAGAGTCAAAAAATCTCAAATGGGGTGCAACTTGATCACTCATTCCTGGGTAAATAGGCTATGGCCTTTTAGGGAGGTTTTCATTTAAATTAGGGCTTAAGGTCCTTTTTTCAACTTCATACTTTCAACATACAATAAAAGACTAGCGGTCATACCTATGACTCGTGGGGTCCTAACTTAAATTTCTAGTGATCCAACCTTTAGATGCACAAGTTGTGTCACGACTAGTGACTTCTTACAATGAGTCGTGGGTCCACTCGTTGTGATCTATGATAGAAAATTTAATGCACTCTCATTTGAACCCTTAGGGAGTATTTTCAATAATTTCTATGGAACTATTTTAAAGAACTGTTTTATACTCTACATTCCCTAAGTATAAATAACCCAGACCTTATTTCTTTATTTATCTAACATAAATAAAATCAATCGGTCAAAATATCTCTCTTAGACAATTCCTTAAGTTCAATGGTCAAGTCTAGGGTTCTTCATCTCAAAATTTCCCCTCAATCATTTCCTTGGGAATTCACTCCAAACCTAGTTTGGGGCATTCAATGAGGTTTTCTTTCATCCTCATGTGCAAAAGTCTCTAGTTTTCTTGAAAATATCTATGTTCTTTAGTCTAGGGTTCAAAACCCAACTTCATGCCTTTTATTGCAATTATAAGTATGTATTTGAGTTATCAAACTTTGCATGATTTTTGACTTGTAGCATGATAATCACTTGTTTTCATGAATGTACTCCGATAAGCATGTTTTAACTTGTTCAATATAGATTATGGAAAGAATCATGCTTTAACATATTGAATCCTCTGAAATTATATTATCATAGTTATGAACTTAGTTTTCATTAATATATATGAGCTTAGAAAAAACTCATTAAACTAGCATGACAATTTATGATATAAAATATAAAGCTCTAAGACTACTATCATTAGTCTATTCAGGTTAGATATGCAACCGAACCGACTATCAGTGACCAATATTAGATAGGACATCTAGATATATCCATATGGTAGTTCCTTTATGATATAAGAGCTAGTGTATTTTTAGCATCGAAGGGACTTGACCTGTGTAGCCAATACAGATTTACTTTTATAGCCTAGTTAAGGATTCTTAGCTTAGTATGATATGATTAGTTCTAACTATGGCAGGTTAGGGAAAACTTTTTTTGTATGGGTTTATGAAACCAGATATTTTTTCAGTATGGATTTATGACACTAGACTCCACGTTGCTCGTAGCTTGATTTATGTCAGTTATTTGAAACTCATACCTCATGACTTAAGTATAGCTAAACAGTTGAATTGACAAAAATAAAATTATGATTTACTTATAAAATTTTAGTTTTATAAGAGATTTATGTTTTACAACTTACTATAGTTTTTGATCTTTGTACGACTTTTAGATTTATGACATGATTTCAAGTTTCCATCTCACCTTTGTTTACGCTTTGAGATTTTCATGCTTTATTCATGATTTTTGCATACACCCCATACAATTATACTTAATATACTGACCCCATTTTATGGTTGTATTATTTCATGACTATGCATATTCAGGTCTTCTTACTTATCCACGTAGACAACAGAAGATATTTGCATATTAGATTGGTAAGTCCTCATAACATCAGGGACCAGAGTTTTTCTAATTTATTTATGTCATGTGTTATTTTAGTCTTATGTTTGAGAGTTACTTTAGGGGCAGGGGGGTTGTCCCAACAACTTGTCCTTGTTCTAGTATAGGTCTTAGACAGTTATGTTTAGTATGTTGACAATCTTATAATGTTCCCTTTGGTTAATCTTTGTAAACTTTATAAGTTGGTTTAATAGAGATGCTCATTATGTACTTTACTAATTTTGCTACATATTTTGACTTATGACTAGGTGTATGTGACAAGGGTTAATTTAGGCTCACTTATGGGTCCTTAGTAACGTGTCCTTTCTGGGATGAAGACTCGGGGCATGAAACTAACTCACTTTTGTTGATTCATATATATAATTAACAACTAGTACTTTACCTTCTTTGTTGTTTTTTATTTTTTGAATACTAACCTTCTTGGCTCTTATGTTCAAATTTTTAGTTGTACTTCTTTTGAGTATTAAGAAATCCATTCTTCCACAAAGAATAGGAAGTCTGGGATTAGGTTGACAAAAACTTATCCTATAATCAATTTTGAGACGCACTCTAAAGGTAAAAGAGATTTCAAATATGAATGATGTGAGGATTTTTCTACCAATGTTGTTTGCTAAGTTTTGTAGGTATCATGGTGGAGTTCAATGGTGGAAATCATATTGGCGAAAGCTAGATCAATCTCATGGAATCCACGGCCGAGGTGCTAAGGCAATTAACAAAAATGAATGGAAGGTTAGGAGGTATGGAAGAAAGGTTGGGAAGGGTAGAGAGTCTTACTAGTTAAGGATCACATCTAATGAGGAGGGATGATAGGTGGAAAAGAAGTACAGAGAAATCAATGACCATTATCATAGGTCAAGCACGTAACACGTGAAACACTCCACTAACCTATAGTAAAAGCTTCCCTCAACAACTTAACAAAAACCAAAACCTTATAAAGCATCCAATAACCAACACTACACATCCAAATCCCCAACTCTATCAACCACCACAGAGAACTGACCTTTTTGTGGTAAGACAAAATTAAAATTGAGATTCTTAAAGAAACACATCCTTTGTATCATTCCATGAATCCTATATGTCTCTACCACTATATTACTCACAAGTATACTAATAAAGTCACAAATACCATAACCCTTTATATGATGAGGTGAATAATGAAACCAACCATGATGATGTTTGGGATTATGGAGTTAGGGATGGACATGGGGTTCCACAAGGTGGGAACCAAGTCATGAAAAGACAAGAGTGGGGAAATAGAAGAGATAGGCATTGGGATAATAGAGTAGATAAGTATTGGGTTAGAGGGGATAGGAATTGAGATATTAGAGAAATGTATGGTATCTATGAGAATAAAAAAGGGGGCTGAACTCTATCCAAATCACCTTTCCTAAGTTCAAATAACGTAGTGACCTAGAGGAGTTCCTTGAATAGAAAGTGCATAGTGAGTAGGAATTTGTCACCAACAAAAACATTTTAGAGGCTTTGAAAGCAGAGTATCTTACTCAATTTGAGGATTATACTTCTATATGGTGGGAATCTAAGAGAAGAGATCATGTGAACCACAACATCTATGAGATACATACTTGGCAATAGTTTATGGATCTCATGGAGGTTTTGCATTTTACTCCTAACTACTATCAAGAATTTCTCAAGAAGGTATACATGGTAAGGCAAGGTATAAGAGCATGAAGATTACTATGTTGAATTTAAGAACTTGAGGTTTAAGGCTAATCTTGAGGAGAAAATGCAATGCACGCTGATAAGATTTGTGGCTAACTTAATGCATGAGATTTTGATACTAATGACACTCAAGCAATATGAGATTATAGAAACAGATTTCTATGATGCCTCTAATATTGAAGGATATTTTAGGGAGGAGAAATCCTACAAACCAAAGAATACTTAGAATTCCTCATTGGACTAGAATAAAGAAAAGGGAAAGTCATCATCTCCACAAAATAACTATAATAGTAGTTGACCAATCAATAAATCTAAGGTTGATCCAAAGGGAAAAGAATATGGAAACCCAAAGATACTCACTTCAAACTTATCCAACCTCGGTATTCTTCTATTCAATATTTTTGATGTCAAGGTAAAGGGAACATTAATGGTGAGTGTCCTGATAAAAGATCTACTTTGGGTCTTCATGATGGATATCAAATCGAGATGATGTGGAGTGTGAAGAGAAATATTGTGATAATGATCCTAAAAGGAGACATCGGGAAGGACCTTCAAATGAGCATGAGATAGAGGAGGGACATTTAGAAATAGGTCTCCTAATAATAAAAGTTAAACCTCTAGACTTAGAGAAAGAAGAATTAGAAATGAACGTTTAACTCTTTTGTGTCTTAAGACGTGTTTTGTGAACCCTTACTAAAGAAGAGTTAAAAAAGAGATAATTTATTTCATGCAAGGAATAAACTCAAGTACAAGGTATATGACTTGATCATCAATAACGATAGTTGAACCAATGTTGTGAGTGAAACCTTGGATAGAAAATCGTAACTTCCCACCATATTTCATTCTATGCCTTATAATATCCAATAGCTTGATGTAAATAGTGAGTTGAAGGTCCTTAAACAAGCAATGGTCATATTAGATGTCGTCAAGTACCATGACGATATTATTTGTGATGTTGTCCCTGTAGTGGAACATAATGTGTTACTTGGGAGACAATGGAAATTTGATAGTAATGTTACACACTATGGGAGGTCTAATAAGTACTATCTTGTCTTGAAGGACTGGAAGCATGTGCTTGTACCCTTGACACCATATCAAGTTAACAAGGATTATATGATTATAAAGGACCTTAACGATAGGGTAAATTTGGTGAATATGGTAAGGGAAACAAAGAGATTCACAAATTGTCAAGGAAAGGAAAATGGTTTGTCTTTACTCAAGGGTAAAAGGTGCAGAATGACCAACACTGTGAGGCATACTAACTATTGGAATAACACATTGCCTAGTCCCTTATTTTCTCTTTTGCAGGTTCATGGAATTGAATGAAAAATGGGATCCTTATCTAAGGGTTCCAAGCTTTTATGATATAGGAAATTGGGTGTTCTCCAACACCCTTTAATCATGTTGGAGGAATCACCTATCAAGGTAGCTCCTAAGGAAGAAAAGGGAGGCCAAGCTTCTTGGTCCGGGCTAACATTTGACATTTTGTGGTAAATGTGTGAAGGTTAGTAATTATGAGTAAATACATCATACCCAAGGTATGTGCCTATAAACTAAACTCCAAAAAACCCTTGGAGATAATTTGATTTCCTACTTGGGATAGTTCTAGTATGTAAATATGTAGAGGGAGAAGACAAATTTAACATACTTATCAAGGGGAGCAGAAAATTCTAACATAAAAATTTGTAGGGGGAGCAAAGTAAGATATCATAAAGAAACACCAGAAAAAGGTCTAACAGAAAACTTTGCAGGGAGTGCAAAGTAAGAGATCCAAAAGGAATACCTCTCTTCATAAAAGGAGAACTTGGATATTATAGTGTGTTGTCATCCATATAATAAGGGGAGATAATTAGTGTTTTAATTTCAATGAATATCAATAACATTTTCAGGAAATAATAATGATAAAGAAGAATATATATGTAAACTAAAATTCTTAACAATAACTCACTCATAGACTGATCTAGAAGTGAATAAATTCATCTAAAATCTATTTGGCACAGATATGTTCACACTGGATCAAGAAATAAAGACCTATGCATTGGAAAGAGTTACTATCAGATGATAAATGATGTTGTATTTCAGAAGATTATTTGTCCTATTGTCCGTTAATAGAAGAGATTTTTTTAAAAAGTTCTTGGAAGTCACAATAACATTATCTTATTAATTGATCTATCAATGGATGTGAAAAATGAATTAATCGTATGTCTACCTTATTCTTGGAAATAGTCTACCATCTTATTATTTTCAAGGATCAAATCCCTTGGGTTGCACCACTTCCTTAACAACTATTTTCTTCTAACTATAAATAGACTAGCCTTCAAAGAATATAACCATGTATATGTCCTCTACCATTTATATTCTTTGCCTTAATTTTAATAAACATTGAATTACCATGTAAATGAAAAAAAGGAGATATAAATATTGGTGAGGCATAGCTTCAAAACAATCAAGCAAAAAGAAAAAGAGAGCGGACTGAGTTTTCTATTAAAACACAACAAATTTTTGACAATTCATTTTTTTAAAGAATAGTGAAACCATCTTGCAACCCAAGGGGACTGGATTAAGGTTGACATTGAGCCCAACCAGTATAAAAATATTATGTGTTGATTTCCCTTCTTCTTGTTACTTAAACTTTTTTAACGAATTTGCAGTCACAATTAACTAATTCTATGTAAAAGTTGACTAAGGGAAGAAAAAAATTACATTTCACCCCCTTTATTCACTTTCAACATGGATGATTTAGGGTTTTCAAAGAAATCAAGATATCCATTTTGGAGACGTATAAGGATATTTATAAGTTGCATCTATTTGGGGAGCGAATAATGTGCAAATTACTACGTGGTCAATCACATACTCAACCATTGCGAGGGACATCATGTTGTCAATTTCCACAAGGGAAAATCATATTCAACTACCATAAAGGCCATCATATTATCAATTGCCGTGATGGACAATCATCTTTAATTTCTGTAAGGGCCATTCACCTTTAATTTTCACGAGGTCATTCATAATTCAACTAGAAAGGATCAAGGACATTTTCCACTAACATTGAAGGAAGATATTAGTCGAAGGGTTATCTATAATTCTCAAAAGTATCCTATATTATACGGTGTGCTAGATCACTCAAAAGTTGATAATTTGAAGGTGATAAGGTGATCTACAATATAAAGCAATTTCTAAAACTAGATAATATGTGAGATTACCCAAATTTGGCAGTACAAGGGTTGTTTATAAGCCTCAACAATATCTAAAACCAGATAATGTCCTACGTTATTCAAAAAATTATTGGTCTTAAGGTCATCTATAATCTACTATAATTTTTAAATCCTAATAACACGCGAGATTAACCAAGATTGGCAAATTCAGTATCATATTTAAGGTATAATGATTTCTGAAATTGAATAATATGCTAGATTACTCAAAAATTTTTAGTTCAAAGGTCACCTCTAAGATTCAATGATTTTTAGAACCCGGTGATGCATGAGAATTTGCACCTATAACCAAAAATTACATCCAAAGTCAAATGATGTGTGAGATTACCTAAAGGATAAAAACTTAAGGATATATGTAAGCCGCAATTGTATCTAAAGTTGAATGATGTGTGAGGTTTTCCCAGAATATGATAATGTGAGAATATCTGTAAGCCACAATTGTATCCAACCTCAGATAATGTATGATATTTTCTAAAAGCTAACAATACAGAGGAGATCAGTAAGTTGCAATTGTATCCAAAGTTGGATGATGTGCAAGATTTACTGAAGAGCTAACAATTCAAGGATATATGTAACTTGAAGTTGTACCTAAAGTTATATATGTGTAAGAATTCCCAGAAACTTGAAATTCAAGGGACATCTGTAAGTCGTGAGGGCTTGAAAATGCACTTGAAAAGTCATAAAATATGCAAGATTCTCTTGCAAATTGATAATTTAAGGGATATATATGAGTCGCATCAATATGGATATTATGAAAGGTTCTCCTAAATACATATGAAAGACTTCAACTATCAAAGGCCATCATACATATCTTTAATTGTCGCGAGGGTCATTTTATTAATCATCAAAAGATTCAATACCCATAAGTGTCATCCAAATATCCAAACTCTGTGAGGGCCACTCAATCACACAATAGGTTGGAGGAGGCCAACATTCAAAGATAATCAAATGTACCATAATTACCAAAAATAGAAGTATTTGCAAACAAGGTATAAGATACTATCTCTCTATTCTAAATTGATTTACTACTAATAAAACTTGTTTTATTTTCTTTGAGATTATCCATGAGAATGAAAATCTCAAATTAACCACAGGTATGGACTACTCTAAATCGGACGCAGCACCACATGGTACTTTTTCTTAGCATTAAACTAGGACATAGTCTAACGAGAAACATCAAACTCATTGTTCACGGGTTAAGGATTTAATTCCTCTACCATTAAACCACACCCCTATCAGAATATATATGGGTTCTTCTTTAGTTTGAATTATGTATCCAAAGTAGCTTTTTAACTCTCACTGAGATAAAGGTCTCTCTCCTTCAAATCCAAGTGATCATATACCTAGGGCTACAAAAATTATGTCCAGGTAAAATCTTATTTATGAATGTGAAGGATATCAAATTCATATCTAAGAAGTTGCAAGACTTTTTTCCTTACTAAAAAATTTGTCACTCATCCCAAACTCAAATGTCATCTTAGCATAAATGATCGCCTTTTCAAACAATTGATTCAATTTCCAGGTTGCTTGATTACCTAGTAACCAAATATATAGGATGGATTTCATGTGTAAAACTCATATGCATTTCAAAACCACTCTTATTATCCCAGTACCCATCTTTCTGGTGTCACTATAATTTCAGAGAGAAATACCATGTGAAATACTCAAAATTGTTCTTAAAATCAAGTG
>JBDJHY010135494.1:0-13394 GCA_039654485.1 Withania somnifera
GCTTTACAAATTTTGGTAAAATAAATTAATATAAGAATATATTATTTCTAAAGGGTATTTCATAAATATTGACAACGTTTTAGGAGGCACAAAAATATATATACCTCTTATTTTCATTAAAGAAGTAGACAGAATTATTATAGAAAAGGATCTAATTATTATCCTATCAAACAACATATCACATAAATGAAATGTCCAAATTTGAACCAAGAGTTCCTATAGATAAAAGACCATGTTTCGAGGCTGAGGGAACAATCCGAATATGATTTTGAGCTTATTTTAAAGGAATTTATTCTTGAATTATCCAATTCTAAAGTTCAAAATCCAAAACAGGGAAATTGAGATAACCATGACAAGACTATCAGGGAACCAAATTATTAGTTCCAGCAAGCCATAGGTGACTTAGGATAGTTAAAGAGAAGCTCTAAATGCAGGCAACACGCAAAGACACAGTAATGGTTGGGAGGGTATCTACAAATGTGTTTCCCCCGATTTCATAACTATGTTTGAATTTCATAATAACATGCAAAATATGACAATTTAGGTTAACCTAAACATATTTCGACCTTATTTCTTACACAAAAAAAAAATAACATCATATATAATGAAAAAAGACATAAGACAACAAAACTCTCCTTTTTAAGAATCGAATGTGCCGTAAAATCCCATAAAATAATATCCTCAACTTAGAGCATTTTCGTATTCTCAAGCAACAAAACAAGATTAAACTATACTATGACACTTAGGCACTATAAAATCTAGGAAACCTCACAAAAGTCATATTTATTCTTGTCACCATACTCAGTAAGGATCAAAAGGAACCCTTCTTTTTTATTTAGAAAACAGGATTGTACCACTCAAACTTCTCAAGATAACACCCAAGAATCAATGAATCACACCACACTATTAGCAGAAAATGATGCACATACCATAGATTCACAACTTAGGTAACCGAAAGTCAAACAACATAACCCTAAGTTCCCTCAAAATGAAGAACTCACATGCACACAATATATTTATAATACCGAGACTATACCGAAAGCACTCGATCTCACAAACATATTCACTCAATGTGCTTATAAATACCATAGGTTGGCCGTTGTTTTTTATACCTTAGCTTTTAGATATCTAAACTAGGATAACTATTGGACTTTTTTTTTGACTTGCAATGTAGGCTTGGGGGATGGAATGGTACATTTAGAGTAATGACTTAACCCTCCTTGCCATTACACTATCTTTTCTCTACTTCTCACTTTCTTTTAATTTTGTCTTATTTTTACTTTCCATTTTAAACCTTTGTGTGTGGTTATAAAAAAACATTACATATTTTTTCTATTTTTCTCTTTTCCTTTTCTTCTTTCAATAATTTATAATCTCGCTTCTTTTTCTCTTTTTCAGCTCATACCACACCTGTTTACCCTTTTATAATAATTTTTTCTTTCATATCCAACTATTTTATTACTTGCCCCTACAAAGCCATCCTAAATTTAGGCATTTAGCTTGAGTTGAGTCCTAGTGTGTAAGGAGGTAACAAAGCCAAAAGGAATTTTTAAAGAAAAATTGGAAGGTGTTTAGGCTAAGAAAAAAAAATGGTCCATTTAGGCTCCAATCAGGGATCAGAGGATTTATTCAACATTTGGTATTTATTTGGGCTAAAAATGGACTAATTCAAGAGAGACCTATGATCCTTTTCTAATCAACTATCCTAAAACATCATCAAGATAGCCAGCCATGTTCTAGCTTGTACCGCATAGAATAAAAACTAGGTAATGCAACAGATACACACATGCGTTCATCTTAGAGTACTAGTCAAGCTCATCACTAGGTAACGAACTATTAGGTTCAAGTGCAATGTCATAGCTAAAATAGTGGTTACGACACCAATATTCATGATATCATAAAATGATCCATAAAGGTCATCATATCAAAGAATTCACAGAACATATCAGAACTTTGGAGGGGTACAATTTTCACAACTATTATTTCAATGTATTTATTTACAAAAACAACTTTATTTGGACTGCACTAAGTCTTCTAATTATTAAAACTACCTAAACAACTACACAATTTAAAGAAAAGTTATTCTAAACATGCTCGTTTAATAGAAATAAAAGAATATGCCTTTAGGAAAAGACACAGTAAGAAAAACCCTCAGGCCCTCAAGTAGAGACAAATACCCAGATAAACTCCACTCTACAAAAAAGCATACATTTCCCTTAATTCTAAAAAAATGTAAAACAAACTCGTAGGAAATTAAATGTGGCGCCCAAGGTGCTAATATCTAGTGTCTATTATATGGGGATGGAGGTATTACCCTAGTAGTCATGGTGCTAACGACCAGAAGACTTCAAGGACTAGGCTTACCTAAAGAGTCCTCACTTGTAAAGTAGTAGGAATTAGATCATCGACCGAATGGTCTCTAATCAATGAGGTTCCAGAAGATCGGTAACTCTCGATCAGTAATAACATCTCCTCATTCCAAATAGACTCTAGGGGAGACTACTCAATTTATCTTCTCTCTCTCTCTCTCTCTTCCTATATTTACCAGGTCCTTGTCCTCTTCCTTATCATCATATTTATCATTGTTGTCCTACACCTAGACTCTCTTTCCTGAAGCTAGGATAGGTGCATCATTGAACAAGTAGAATAGAGTCTTCTCCTTCTTCTTCATCTCCCCCTATAATATGGGATTTGTTATCTTAACAATCAACACATGGTAGTCCTAAAGAGTATCACCATCATCAGAACCATTAGCCAGGTTTACTAGAATCTGTGACAAGTAAATAGGCTACATCTCTCACTATCTATCATTGACCCTATCCTTGATATTATTAATTTTTTCGTGAAATAGCCGAGCGGACACCTTATATGATTATTTTGGATGATTAACTGTAGATGTGGTGGATATCTCAACTTAATGCATCAAATGTTGAGTCAATAGAGAAAAATGCCTCTTAGTCCACTCGATCTGCTTGATGAAAGAGCAAATAGTATATAGACTAATGGTCTGTGGTAGCTATTATATCAGTTCCATCCATAATAGACATAGTATTTGGTGGTGTATGTGTGTTAAACCTTGCTTCAAATTGAACCACGGCATCAAGAAGATAGACCCTCTTTAACATATCCTTAAATTGAGCTCTTCCTATAGAGCTAGAAACTACATCCCAAACATTTGTTACGGATTTTTACTTCATTTTGAATCAAAGCAATGTCCTGATTCCATCCGCACTGATCATATAATTAATATCATAAAATATCAGCACGATGGAGTTCAGGCATATGGCATGAACTAGACATAAAAAATGAGATAGAATTTGAATACTATAAGGCCCGCTTTCAAAGCTCCTCCATAATATATTGGGAAATTCTAATGGCATAGCTCAACATGAATCTAGCCACCAATACCACCTTATCCAGGGTGAGACTATTATCTGTAGCTTTCGAAATTAGTCAAAGTCGTATCACCACCTAACAAAACTTGGAAGGAAACTCAAAGAACCCTTAGTAATTGCGACCATGTCACCAATCAACCAAGCTAGATCCTTCTTACAGTAACTGAAGCAAGACATATAATCTATCTCACCTTTTCTTTCGGGCTGAGCTCTTTTACTTGTATTGAATTATCTTTAATATATAATAAGAGTTTGAAGTGCTCATCGGGTCAATATAATCTTGGACAAATAGGAAGTGCTGGATGGTGCACTCTAAGATATCAATATTGGGAGCCCTCATTCTCACCAATCTAGTGGTGGAAAGGATTTAAGCATTTTTTGTTTTGGATAAAGGATTTATCAAAGATATTTCATATGCCACATAGATTTCTTTCACAAATACTAAAATATATGAGCCTATCAGGTGGATCATCCACTCAAATATTTAGTAATCAAATAGAGCATTAATATATGGTAGCACTATCAAATTTGCAGACCAGAAACAAACCTCCTCAAAGATGTTTCATCTGGTGTTACTTCCCTATGTGGGATCCAACCCCACATCAATTATCTATCCCATACCCTTCAACTCCCAATGAAGTAACTCTATGTGCTAGGCTAATTTTCGTGAAACCTCAACTTCTCGATGCTCCTTAGTTTTCTTCAAGATATAAGAACTCTCCTGCTCATCGCTCTCACTTTCCTTAAATGACATATCTCTACTTTGAGATCTAAAATAATCATCACCCGCGTCCTTGCTTCTGGACCCAGTACCACCATCTAAAACTAAAGAACTCTTTCCTCAGACTGGGAGAGGTTTCTTGCATATGAGGATAAGTTCTAGCTTGGTCCCTAGTGGTCCGTGGAGAGTGATGCTAAATTATCATAGCATAGTGCTCCTCAAACCTAATAGACTCTGACTCTGTTAGCTGATCTATTAAACTAGTGGCAATCTCTCTTGGTCAGCTTTTGTGAGTTGTGGCATTTGAATTTCCTCTTGTTACTTGAAACTCTAGCGGCATAGTGACCACAAAGCATAAGTTAGAATAAAAATTTAATAAACTAATGTAAAACAACAAAACATAAATTTTTTTTGTAGTCCATGAAACTTGTAATGAAATCATGGGCCCTAGGTGATGTCATAGATTTGAAATAATGCAAGGTTTATTTGATGGATTAGTGTAAGAACAATGGCATAAATCCACGATCTATGAACCTAATCGTAGATTTTTTCTCATAAAATTAACCCTCTACCTTGATGTCCATGATTTACTCGATGGACCGTGGAATAAAATGATAATAAGTCCTATCAACCATGGACAGAAGGCTCATATTTTAACATTCCATCAATGAATCCATAATTTAGTCAATGGATCATGTATTCAAATGATGGTCCATTATTTGTTTCTTGGTTGCTTTCTAGTTTGTGAATTTTATATAGTTAGAATAACGATTGATTCCAACACTTGTGAATTGAGTCCCCGCACCATGAAATCAATCGTGATTTCTAACTTTTGCAAAATTTCAAATCTTAGTATCAAAAAAATTATTTTCTTAGTCGATGCTTAAGTTTACAATCCGCAAAGGATTATAAGTATTAACATTGAGTGAAATGATCAAGTTTTGGAATAATTTCACATATAAAGAATTTATAATTATCATCAAAAGGTGTGAATGTTTTGCAATATTCCTTATGTAACTTATCAACATAGAATTTTAGGCTACTCAGAGTTCACCCATATCAATTATCAAGTATGTTGGGAGGTTGGAGACCAAAATAATACTCAATCTCATCGCATAGGTGCAATAAGGTTATAATGGCTACAGCCTCATAGGGTTACAATTACCTAGACCAATAGCTATTAAAACACAACCAATAAAATCACAGGCATGACATCTCCATCTATGTATGCTTAAACGTCATAGTGTCCATTTTAGTAAAAATTTGAATTGAATTAAATTACACCCAAGTTAATTTAATAATCAAGTAGAGAATAAAGTCGTAGGGTTCAGTGCACAGAAAATTTAAATAAATCTTTTGAGTATTCTCATATTCTTTGTGATGCTAAATGGAACATACATAACTCGAGAAACTCTTAAGTGTAAAATAAAAGGTTTGGTAATGATGGTGGTAAAGCGGGAATTTCACAGTTGTAATAAAAACAAGGCAAAATAAGAATAAAGAAACTTTGTATCTACTGTTGATGAACGGTTATGGAAGGTAGGATTTTCATGATCATGGGTGTGCTAGTGGTGGGAGTGAATAAATTCAACTTTAATTAAGTTCTAATTGAAAATATCTATTGGGTATAAACCCTTTAGGGAAAGCCAGGTGGAGGGGATAGTCTCTAGGTAAGAGTTAGGTTAATTTTTTCAAAAATATTTTTGGTGGGTTACCGTGACCCAGACAATGGATCGTGTATCCATTGATGGTTAAGTCCATGATTCTTACCTGGACCATGCAGATGACTCAAATTATAGTCTTTGAATTTAGATGATGGACTATCATTTAAGTTGTGGACCATATGATTCTTATTTTGTATCCTTTGGACCATGAGAGAATTTATGGGTAGTGGAACAACCCTATAGACTGTCCTGTTAATCATCAAACAAGGACCTAAACGCTTATATGTTAGGAAAAAGGGACGGTCAAGTCCATGGGTCATGAAATCATTCGATAGTCCATGAACTCAATCGTGATTCATTCCTCTATTTTTACCAATTTCCACAATAGATTCTATGGACCTTGGAGGATATTTACGACCCATATTTTAGTTTGTGGTTTCCACTTTTACTAGTCATTTATACACTTTGATCCTTGCATTTTTTTGGAAATAGACAACACATCAGGAAACTTTAATTGAATTGCCTCCCAAGTTGTGCCTAATTTAATATTGTAGCGGGATTTGGATATCTCAATTACTGAGACATCATTGAGATAAACCTTCTAAACAATCTTCACCTTTTTTAGAGCTCCTAAATATTGCTTTACCTGCTTACCATTTACCTTGAAAAGAAGGCCATACTTCCCTTCAATCTCAATGGAACCATATGGAATGACTTGTGCCATGATAATTGGTCTACACCATTTAGACTCCAACTTGTAGGGAAACAAGTGAAGCCTTGAATTAAACATCAAGACTAGGTTACTCGGACTGAATTATATGGCTTATCAATCTTCAGTCATGGTACAACTTTATTCTTTTCTTATAAAGTGCAACACTCTCAAAAGCTCCCAGATTGAACTCATTTATCTCATTCAGTTGCTAGCCTCAAATTAGAGGTATCCTCCCAATTTAGATATGGCTTCTTTAGAGATAACAATGTCTTATGCTAAAGCTCAACATGCAGATGAAAAGCTTTGTCATACATGAGATGATATGAAGACATACCTATGTAGTTCTTAAACATTGTTCAATATCCCCAAAGAGCACCATGAAGCCGTCATGATTAATCCATCTGATTAGCATTAAAAATCTTTTTAAAAATTATAATGTCCTTTGGTATTTAATTCCCATGATTTTAATATGCTTAGAGAGTTACAAGGACTACCCCAAGTCATTTATAACTTGCAGGGATTGGTAAATTGGATCCTTGGCCATTTTATGGCCTAAATTCCTTAATATTTATGATTTATTTTTCCTTACTCAGCTTATATGATCTTTAATTGACTTTTCATCATTTTGTTGAGTCCATAATGTCGATTACAAAAAGATTTCAAATATTGAGTGTTATATTGAGACTTCATTTCAATTCCATGTTCGTTTTTGAAATTTTCCCAAAATCTTTCAAATTTGGCCCGTGGGGACTAATTTATCAGCCAAAATAACTGATAAATCAGTACTAGATCCATTAAAGCGGTGTTGATTGGGTATGAAATATTTTTCCAACCTTCTTCTACATTTTTCCTCAACCTTCACTGATTTCTTTTGTATTTTATGAGGGAATTAAAGGCTATTGAAGGTATTTAATTGAATAATACTCCGTAGAAACTTGTTATAGTGGTTCTATGATTATTTTTATTGTAATTCTTCATGTATTTGTTATATAAACTTCCTGAGCTTATAGCTATCGATTTTACCATTAAATTTAGCTCTATTTTGTACCATATGACATACGAGATATACTCTATTCGTAGGTATAAATATTTTCAATTTTTAAGTTGTTAGGATTTATGGGCCTAATTTTAATCGAGATTTTAAACCCACTATTTATATAGAAATATGGGTCTTGTTTTACTTGCATTGACACGTAGGTTATTATTTTTTATAGCCTCGTGTGATTCTAAGCTTCGTATATGGTTTTGGGCATTTTGAGTACTCTTTTCGAGGAATCATTGGATTTTAGATAGACTATGGTTTATTCTCTTCAGATTGGGTATTAGTATAGCATATGTATGGTAAAGTACCAGATCGGGGCTGGAATGATTATTCGGGCCCTGATATTTATTTTTATCTGATCTATGGCCTATTTAGTTGGCTTGTAGCTTAACTACTTACTCTAGGGCTGGGGGAGGAGTAACACATTTGATGCACATCAATATACATAGACTCTGGACCTTAGAGTTGTTGGGGAGGGTATTAAACTAGTGAACAGAGCTTAGCAACTTCCATCGATGTAGACTAGTGGATTTAGAGACGATCTAGGTAGGATGATTATTTGTGTTTTACCTGAGTTATTAGGTGTGTTTAGGGAAGGTATGTACCCCTTTTGGGATAATAGATAGCTGGATGTGGCCTTTCCAGTCGGTTAGTAGCCCTATGTGATTACCCCATACCTAGTTAGTTGGGTATGGTACGACTATGCTGGGTCATTAAGTGCCTTATATGATGATATTTTACATAGTCAAATTTGGATTTTCTAGATATTTAGAAGCATTATATGATAATATTTTTCCTTAGCCCAGTATGAGCCTAGGAATGAGTTGTATTGGATTGAATTTTTGTAGCTTTGTGTGTTTCGCCTATATAAGTGTGTTCTTGGCCCCTAACGGGCGTCCTTGGGATGTGTTTACTTGTGGATCGAGGCCGTGGATGGGATAGAGGAGTTACACTTTGTGACTAGGGCTTAGCAACCATCCTACAAGTTCTAGGTAGCGGCCTTAATCCAGTTATTATGTTGATTGGTTCTATGTTGGGAGCATGCGTTAAACGTTTTAAAAGGTAACTTGATTTTTGGTAGAGTAATTCCTGGAAAATGGTTTTTTATATATATTAATACTCTTCAAGACCGTTCTTATAAATAGATGGAGTTATTTCCTCATATTATATGAGGCTATTTTCTCACTATCACCATAGATTTTACAAAGATATGGATTTTTACCTCCATGGTGACAAATGGATTTTTATTAAGACATGGAGTTTTCCCTACATGGATTTATTTTAGTTTCCATTGAGATATGATATATGGGCTGAGATCAAATTTGGACTTTTAGTCCTATTGACTATGATGCAAAATGATTTTTTGTGGTTTTGCATGCGGGTGTAGGTCCCTCTATGGACCCTCTAAACTGGGGTACCATTCTAAGGATATGATGCGTGGCCGGGGAAGGGTATACTGAGTAGGCTGGGTAACTGTACGAGGAAGATTCTATGGGTCCCTCTCGATTCCAGGACTATCCCAGAGAGGGAGCATGTCAATACTTTGGTTTCTAGGTATGCAGTTTTATGCATCCCGATACTTTTGCATATGGTATGCGGTTTGTGACCTCCGTGGGTCCCTCTTAATTCGGAACCATCCTAGACAGAGAGAATTGGATAATTATCTTTGCTTCAACAACCCCTCTTAACTCCATACTATCCCAAAGAGGTACATGCTAATAAATAGTTGTAATTTTGACACGGTCCCTCTTGGATCGGGACTATCCCAGAGAGGGAACATACCGACAATCTTGTTACTTTTATAGTACCACCCCTTTGCATTGCATCTTTATACGTTGGGTTAATTATATGCTTCTGTGATGATTATTATCTAGGCCTGGTTGCTACCTTTAGTGTCATTGATTATTTTCCTCACAATAGTTATTGTTACATTTAGTGGTCACACTCTCTTCCGTTCTCTTTTTCTATTTGGTTCTTACTTATTAGTTATATTAGAGTTCCAGGTATGGTGTCATGTTTTGTCACGATATGTTCCTTACCTGATCTTATGAGTTATGCCTTATTAGTAGTTGTCTTTCATACTTGTTAGCTAATACTGTACCTGTTGATAGTTGATCCTTCATTGCATTTACTAGCTATTACTATATTTAACTTTTGGTTACACACTATGTGCCACTGCTTTGTTTACTAGGATTTTTCATTACCTTGCTTATTCTTACTTTTTTCTGGTTGACTTATGATGCTTATTGGGTACCTATTATTTTTTATGCTCACTCTACACTTCTACATCTTTTCCTAGTGTAGTTCGTAGTACGAGATATAAGAGAGGATGCGATCGTGTAGAGTAGCTTGGTACTGTTCAGGAGATACAGTAAGCATTTGGTGCTCATGATGGCTAATCATCCTTTTATTTTCCATATCTATCCCACATGGAGTTTGGACAACTATTTTGTAGTTTTGCCCTATTGTGGGCTATATTATGTGCATTTATATATAATTAACGTCCACTATACTAGGTTCGCGGAAGGCACTTTGGGTTATGTTTTATGTATTCTATTTCTTTTTTATCTCCTTATCTCCTTCTTCTTTTTGTTAGATCCTTGGTATTGGCCTACCACTATTGTTCTGGGACAAAGTTTGGCTTGTCTATAGGTGAGATATAGATGCCATCACAAATCGATTTTCAAATTTTGACAAAGTGGTATCAGAGCATTAGGTTCATCGTGTCTCTACCTGTAGGACCAAGTGTTTGGTTGAGTCCCCTAGATTGGTATGTAGATGTTTGTATCCTATCTTCGGGAGGCTACTGCACATTCTTTTGGAAAGACTCTCCCTTATTGACTCTTTATGTGCATTGGATGGTCAGTAGGTTTCTTATCATCTTAATTAGATCTACTCCTTGTAGATAACTAGGAAGAGACCTTGGTGGCTCTTAGTGAGGTTCCCATGCACGTTCCTGAAATTTTAGAATTGTTATTGAGCGATAGAGGACCGTTTCACTAGATACCTGGATTAGGAGCCACTTAGGCTCCTTGGGGAACTGCTAGTATGCCAGTCCTTCAGGGTCCCATTATTCAGATAGAAGTACTGAATAATACTTCAAGGGAAGCGCCTTAGGAGGATGAGCTAGTCAGGTTTCATCAAGAATCCTTAACTATATAGGATTATGCAACTATTTTTAGTGAGAAGGTCAGCGATGCTTTCATTTTAAATCCTACCAAATACAGTAGAGTGTTGGATTTCTATGAAGGCTTGGTTTTTCCACTCCGTTTGATGATAGAGTAGTTGGTAGCAACGTGATATACCTATGGAAAGATTTTTAGGCAATTATCATCCATGGACAAAGCATGTCGTGAGACCTATAGAACTAGCAAGCAGATGGCCTATCAGTAGACGAGGGTTTGTAGTACTCCATATAGGGTTGGTAAAGAGAGGAGAAGTATGGGTTGGTTTATATGTGGAGAGTTGGGCATGGGGTCATTGATTTCCCCCTTCCTGGGACCTTGTTATTGCAGGAACTTGGGTTGAGTAACTAGAGTTGGGGTCCAGTTTAGTCAACCTTACCTTTGGTTTTTAAGATGTTTCTAGTAATGTCCACTCTGGAAGTGGATGGTACGATGGACAGGAGTCATCGTAAAAAATTTAGTTAGGTCAGTCAATCAGTTTATTAAAACTCTACCTCAGTAGGTCAATAGAGGCCAAGGTATTCAGAGTGATTACCATCATCAGTGCATTGCTATTGGGTCTCGACCATCGTGGATTCGATGCCGGTGTGGACTAAAGGGCGCAAGTAGTTGTTCTCCCTAAGGCAGAGGTCATGATTGTTATGAGTGTGGGGAGCTAGGCCATTAATCTAGAGAGTTCCTTCAATATAGGTCCATTCAGTTAACATCATTAGCAGCCTTGCATCAGCATTTAGTTGGGGTACGTGATAGTTTTGGTAGTTTTTGTTATGCTTGTGGAGGTGTTAGTTATTCGTACAAGGAGTGCCCCAAGTGTGGGTGTTTGAGTCAGGTTAGCCGAATGAGATTAGTAGAGAATCCTCATTATTTAGTTTGTGGTGGTGGGAAGGATATTTTAGGAGTACTACCTTCGAGTTCTGATCATGGTATGGATTTATTTTTTCCTTACCTAGTTGACTTGTACTGACTTACGAATGACTCCAACTTATTCTATTTTGTGTTATTGTGTTGGTTGGATTGGCCTTATCTATTTTACTAGGGTACTATAGACTGGGTTTAGGTCTTGTTATAGCCTTTATATTATAGCGCTCAGTTACATAGTTTTTGGTGGCACATGGGTTGTGATTTCTATGGGTGAGATGGATCTTTACTCTTTCCCTAAGAGGTTCTTATGGATCCTTAGTAGGCTGTTATCCTATGATTTAGGGGCTAAGTTCCCTTGTTAGGCGGACCTTGTTTTATCCTAGATGATATTTTGATTACCCTCACCTTTCCTTACCTTGAGTGGTGGATAGTGTTCGTAGAGTCCTTTTGTTTCCCGTGTATGAGGAGGTAACCTTTTAGTGATAGATGCTAGTAAGGGGTTAGATTTTTTTGGCTAGTTTATCATGTAGTAGTTATGAGATGGCAGAGTTAGGCTTTTTGTGGTAGAGGGACCCGAGTGAGTTATCAGGCGTGGGCATATTTTCGTTCTCTCCCTGCTTTTGGGATTATTTTATTCTGTTTATACATTTTCCATAACCCGTGTATCTTGGAAAATGATACGGGTCCTTAGGTCCGTACTTATTGAGATCTGCCTTATGTTCAAGCCAAGTAGTAGTCACTTGGGGTGTTTTCTAGTATTATAGGTCCACAGTTCTTCATTCGTTTAGGAAGATGCCTTGTTATTCTATAGTTGTTTTTTAGGTCGTGAGTTGTTCCGTAGCTTTAGGATGTGACTCACACTATCTGTAACTTTATTAGTTGATTCTGGAGGACCATATGATCAATCTTTTTGTGAGTAAGTGACTCTCCTATTGTTAGTTTATACAGTTCTAGAGTGATAGCTATAATGTTATTTTACCTTTTGCCCATGTCATAGTTATTGGGGTTGGTTTTTATCCCTTAGGTTCTCTCAGTTGTGGTTGCTTGTAGTTGTTTGAGATCAAGACGTGTGATGGTTCTAGTAGATAATAGTGGTCCCTTAGTGGTAGATCGGGGTTCTAGTTTCCCAGAGGTCTTCGTATGCCAGCTATGTGATTAATTTTTTTCTTAATTAGTGGATGCGACCATATAGATTTGATCTCTATGAGTGGTTACTGGATTAGTTCTTTTGTGATTTTCATTGTGCGACTAATGATTGGCTTAGACTGGGTAATGATTCAGTTTCATGACTGTGTTCTTTGTATGAGATTCAAGAGACTTTCAGACTCTGAGTTAAGGATATATATTAAAGAGTTATGAGGTGTTGGATATTCCTCCGTTCTTGGTCTGCGGTGATTGTTAGCTTTGAACATTTGATATTTGGATGATATAGAGTGTGTTATTATAAGGTGACGATAGATGAGCATACAACCATAACTTGAGGCTACTATTAGTATGTGGGTGGTATGACAGGTTACATTAAGGTAATTATTTCCCTTGCATTTCAAACAATTTATATGTTGATTCTAGATTGGTTTGGATGATTGGAGTTTGCACATTCACCTTTGATTTAATTTCAGGCCGAGAGTAGGTTGGGTTAGTAGGCAGGGCAAATTGTCATTTAAGGTACCTACTGTTGTTGATTTTTGGTTGGTATGAGTCGCCTTTTTTGTGACACTATTAGGAAATTATACAAGAGCGGCTCGTAATATTGGGTCTCCCATGTAGGGTTTCATTTAGTTTTTAATGACATGATATGGACTGTCATTGTTACT
>JBDJHY010135513.1:0-13394 GCA_039654485.1 Withania somnifera
TACAAAAGTATTAATAATAAAACACTATGCCTCAGCCCCATATCAATCGGGTGCCACTATATATTAATATCAATATCGAACGGATAGAAGAACGGTATTAGGATACTATAAGACTTAGCTACCCAACCCAAGGATGCTATTTAGTACATTTTTTAAAGCTATAAACCCAGAAATAGCCCAGGGAGCCTACCTGTCTTCCGACGACAAAGCTTGCAAAAATATACCAATTACACTCCAACTGATATCAAACGAACTCCAATTGATTTGAAACTTTTTCAAATGAATTCTACAAGTCAACACGAGTCTAACGATGCAATTTATACTAAAATCTGGACTAGGTCAAAAATCAGGCCCTAAACAAGCCTAAAACGGGTTTGTGGGGCCCTTTTGCTGAA
Source organism: Withania somnifera (assembly GCA_039654485.1). Classification (NCBI taxonomy): domain Eukaryota; kingdom Viridiplantae; phylum Streptophyta; class Magnoliopsida; order Solanales; family Solanaceae; genus Withania; species Withania somnifera. The sequence goes on from JBDJHY010135513.1 coordinate 396, forward strand.
ATTGAAAATAAATTTCACCATGGGGTTCGCAACGCTGACAGGAACTCATGCCCCAAAATTGAGGGCAATTCAGTTAGGGAAGGGCTTCAAAACAACCCGCAAAGAAACGCTCAAAAAGGGGTTAAAGGACCCCTCTTTCTTTACGAATTTTCCTTTGGAAATTTAGTGTTTAATTATTATAAGGACCAATTTATACACAATACACGAAGAATTCCATGAATGTATAAATCTTTAAATATGATTTCATCACTTCCAAAGCTTGAAACCATTAATGGTGGAAACTAGAAATTCAGTGGTAGAAGGGAAGAAGACTTACCAAAAGGAAATGTTGAAGAATCTAAGAACAAAGATTCCAGGTTTTATCGCCCTTGAAAATCTGGTTGGGAGGAATTTTCCATGCTAAAAACTAATTGTGAGAAGTGTTATTGCTAAAATGAGAAGTTGGGGGCGTTCTGCACCCTTAAATGTCATATACTATCTCCCTATTAGATGGGCCAGGGCCCAAGAAAGTCCTGGGCCCCTTTCAGAAATTTCAGAAAATAAACTAAGTATGGGATCCGAGTACTTGATAGGGGGAAAGGGATCTGGTACCTGATCAGGGCAATTGATATGGGGAAAAGGGATTCGGTACCTGATTAGGGTACTTGATCCGGGGGACAAGGATTCGGGCATCCAGCATCCGGGGGTTAGGGAGGAGAGAAGAGGAGGAAAGAGGAGAGAAGGGATCCGGCATCTGGGTTCTAGTATCTGGGGTCAGAGAGAAGGGAAAAGGAGAGATGAGAAGGGTAAAGGAGAGAAGGGATCCGGTATCCAGCATCCGATATTTGGGTACACCTGAACAGGGTAATTGATTCGGGGTACACCTGTATAGGGTAATTAGTCCAGGGTACACCTATACACGGTAACTGATCTGGGGTAAAACTATACAGGGTAATTGATCCGGGGTACACTTGTGCAGGGTAATTGATCCGGGGTCAAATCTGCAGGTTTTGCTGTAGATTTTTAGAAATCTCAAATGGGGTCTCAGAATTGAAACAGAGTCCAAATTTGACAAACCTTATATGTTTCCTGAGTGGAAAACATATTTCGGACTCAATAGAATCAACGAAAAAGGCATAGGAGGTCATTTACTCCAGATTACACCAAAAACCAAAAGGGCCTAAAGGAGCATTTCTCCGCCAACACCTGGAATTCACAACGACATGCAAGAAAATTAAACCAACACCTCTCCTAGCCTAAATTCATCATTCTAGACCTGCTGGAAGCATCAGAATTCCTATCTGACACTCCGAACCTTGATTTTCTACACAAACTGCACTTTTAGGCTAAAACTTAAACAATGTTCACAAATTCGCATAACTTGCAAACGAAACCTCCAAAACATAAACTTAAGATCAAACTTGGGTTTGTTTGGCATTCCGGAGCTAATGGAACTGTCAAAATTTAATTCCAAGGTCTTCTTGAAGGAAAGTTGACTTTGGTCAACGAATACTTAACTTTAACCTCTAAAATAGGGAATTTGAGATATTTCTCAATCGAGTCGCCAGGGATCCGAGCAAGTCATAAATGACTTGGGAAACTTTTGAAATGCTCTAAGATGCAAGGTATCGCATATTTATCATAAATGACGGTGAGGGTCATTACAGTATAGCTCTTTTGCCTACTCTTCATTGCCCAAAATCTATCCTGAATCAACCAAACCTGATCAAGTAAATCACGCAACAGGACTGAAGGCTTGACTTTGGTCTCAATCCATTAAACCATCCAATATGCGACCTACATCGACTATCATACAATACCTCAAATGATGTCATCTTAATGCTGGAGTGATAACTATTAATATAAGAACATTTCTCTAGGTTTTAAGTAGGACATGAAGTATCATAAAGCATTTTAGAGCCTCACCATATATGATAGCATAGTAGGCATTGTCTGGGTATTCAAATTGTGCAGATTGAGTTGGTTTATGAAGGTATTGTAGATATTCAATAGTATATCCTGGATGTGCATGACTAGACTGGTTATTAAGGTTAATGAAAGGTTGTGAGTATATATTGTATTTGGGAAGTTATAGACTAGGTATGATCCTCAGTCTTTATTGTGTGGCTTCTACAGTTTTGTCTCCAGCTGCATCGTGGTGTTGTGTTGATAAGTTTTGAGGTGTTTAGCAGGGTGGTGGTTGACTTCAATTTTAGTTTTAGAACTGAGAGAGCTTGTGGTCCTTCCAGGATGTTTAGATAAGGAAATTTGAATTTGATCCTTAGTTCATTAGTGGCTAGCTTCTTTTCATTGTTTTCGGTTTATAAAGTTATCATGTTTCATCCCCATCAGTTGGGGTCTTCTTTTCCCTCCTCTTTGACTTTTTTGACTCTTGAGGATGAATTTTTTTTTATTAGTGGATGTTGTAATGTCCCTTTTAATCACTTAGGTTTTTATGTGTTATCTTGTATTCTAGAGCTTTCTAATAGCTTCCCCAAGTCATTTGTTACCTACTGGTACTGGTAGTCTGACTCCTTGGTGCTTCAATCAAGTTTGTCTCTCATCTTTCTAGGTTTAGAGTTTGAACATAGGTACTCTCTAACTTTGATCAGCTTTCCTTCAACATGGGCTCAAAATTAAATTTTGATAGTTCCATTAGCTCTAAAAAGCTGAATCTGGTTTAAAAGGGCCTTTAGTTCATATTCTTGGGTCTTTGTTCTAAGTTTGAGATATTTTTTAGAAATCAGTTGATTTGCCCTTGAGAATTACCCTAGAGTCATTTCATGGTGATCAGAGTGTTGGAATGGAATTTTGACGCTTCATTAGCTTCGAAATAGGGATTCTAGGGTAATATAGATGTTTGTTCTCTTTATGGGGTTCCCATTGCATTTTTAAGGTACTGGTTGGAGTTTTAAGCTTTTAAGCCTTAGTGTTGACTTGGTCAACACTTTCCCAAAAATAACAGTGTCCCAATTTTTACTACTTTGTTGAGTTCTGGATTTCATTTTGGGTGTGCGTGCATAGTTCATTTGGAGACTTTACCTTCTTGGCTGAAATATTGTCAAACCTATATCTGGTGAAGGTTGGATCCTTCATCACGATCTCGGAGGTCCTCTCTATGATCCTAAAGCATTGATTTTCCTTCATTCGTTTTGATCACGATGTTGCTTTACTCCATCACGATGCCTTCTCTTTCCTTCTTTCTTTATGATTATGGCCTTTACTCCATCTGATCGTGTTACCTAAATACCTTCCATTAAGAGATCATGACCTTATTACACGCGCTTGCGATTACATATGACCTGGTAGTATATAAACCTCCTCAATTTTTTAAATTATTTCCCTTAAACCTTTCTCCATTTCGCTCCATTCGAGTGGTAAAAGAAGAGTTAGAAACCCATCAAAAGTTAGAGAAAGCTCACTAAAATCTACCTTTGATCTCCCCCTTGATTGTAAGTTACTTCACCTTCGTTATTTCCATAAAAATGGAGGCTTTTCACAATTGTTGGCCTTAGTTAATCTTTGATGACTTTTTCTCTTAATTTTCAGTTGAATTTTTTTCCATTTCGGATGCATTGAACTTAATTGCATTCCATGATCAAGTAACATTCAAATTTTGGTGCGTTTTATTTTCATTTTGGCATTTAGAAATTATGCAACATTTTACGCTTTGAACAATTCTTGTTCGGGAAATTTTAAGGCCCTTCCTGTACTTGGATTGTGCTCATTTTTTTGTCATGGGTTGCTAGTGATCCTGAAGTTTGTTTTTTATTCTGGCTAATGGGGCTCGTAGTCCTATTTTAGGCATAATTTTTGTCCTAGCATGTGATTTAGTCTAATTAGTACCATTAGACTCATATTTACTCCTAGATTCATGTTTTTGTAAAATTTATAACTGTTCGAGGTCAATTGTTATCAGCTGGGATAATATTTGTAGGTTCTAGTGTTCTAGTCGTTGGACTATAGGTAGGCTCTATGGGGCTTTCTCAGGGTGTATAACTTATATAATTGTACTGAATAACATCTGTGATTGCTCCTTTATCGTTCTTTTTACCGTTTGCGCTAAGTTTAATAAGATGCCAGTGACCTAGTACTGGCCTTGTGATGACTGTAGGTTGACTTTAAAAGTTTTATAACACTGATGTATGGGTGCATTTTGGTTTTTTCCCTTGGGTTTGGGCTGGTGTATTGTACTGCTAGTTGTAGCTTAGTTGAGCCTATGTAGGGCATAGGTTAACTGTAGATAATATTGTGTTGTTGCATTCATACTATGTGAGAGTGAGACATAGGATTCATTTTGAGAGTGCATTTTGGGCTAGGACTATATCACCATTTGATTATTAAGCCGTGGAGGCTAGTTACCTTTAATAATAATGAAAGTGGGTAAAAATATTAATAAAATGGAACTTTCTAATAATAATATAATTTAATGGATTTTTTACTTGTTTTAGACTCAGTTGGGCATCGAGCACCCACTACTACCCTTTTTTTTATTTATACCAGGTTTTACACCCTAGAAGAGGTTACTATCTAGCGGTTCATAAGAAGGGAAAAGTATGTTGCATCTAGCACGAGATGATAAAGAGAGAGCTTTGTCTATCGATGAAATTGACTACTTATTCTTGGACTTAATCACCACTCTGCTCAACAGTGGTATAGTCGTTAGAACATGAGTCCACAATCGTGTGGTAGTGAGTACACCATTTCCATAGTTATCAAGTTTATTGATTTGAGGACTTTGCTGATACTGCAATACTGAGGATGGGGGTGCCCTGAGTTGCTCAGATTATGTCCTGATGAGTCTATTTTTTTAGGTTTTGTATTCCATATTAAGAAATTCTCTGAGGCCCTATGGTTTGAGATATGAGATTATGGTAATGCTAGAGTTATATGCATAGTGGTCTTACCTACACAGACCTTGCTTTTGGTCTACGACGACCGAAGGAAAGGTATAGGTCTAAGCAGGGATATACAAGGAATTAGGGTTAGCCCTTCCATGGGTCCTATGTGTTGGGTCAATGGGTACCGAAGGAGCAACATACACAGGATCTGTGACATCATTATGTATATTTACTTTTTTGCACTTGTTTGCTTCAGTGTACCCCTAGTAGTATGTGGATGCTTATGGGTGAGCATGTTTTCTGAGTACGCTTCCATTCTTCTAGGGGATTTGGCAATGTTAATTTACTTACTATATTATTATATTTATTGTTAGTTTTAATCTTTACTTTCAGATTTTCCTTTCTATGTGGGATACTTGTGCATAGTGTCATTTGTGTGTTATTTTCTTTCTTATATCTTTAGGTTATCGGTATACCTTCCATTTCCTCTTATCACCTTTACTACTTGTTCTCACTACTTTTACTGTTATTAACTCTATATTATTGTAAGCACCTCGAATGCATTCTTACCTTCCTTCCTATGATCCTATTTTGTATCATAGTTAGCTATGCATGCTCTATTTGAGTAGCTAGTTCTCGTGTAGTTCAGTTTGTATCTATGACCTTTCTTTCTCGTATTTTTGTTGTTTATTGCTTTTATGTTTGATATGCGCCTAGTGGGCCCTCATAGCCTATTGGGTATGGGTTGCCTCGATAGCTTATATGCATGCTATGCTTTAGTGTCTCCTTGTATATAGGTTTAGGTGTGTTCTATCACCGTTTACATTGTCGGTTGTGCCAGCTAGCTGGCTTTAAAGGTACAGGATGAGCTCCCAGTATCTTGAGATACTCTCATCTCTTCTTTTTATCCTTTGGTCTTTTTTGTATTCCCGAGACAGATGTTTCTTTTGTACTTTTATATAGTTGTATTATGTACTCGTAGTAGCTCATGCATACACTGATACTAGGTTTTGGAGTATTGACTATGTAATGTTATGTTGTATTTCTTATTCTATCTCTTCCTTGTAGTTATTAATTTACTATACTGGTGTGCAGCATACTTACAACAGTAGCCCTTCATTTTGGCTTCGGGGTAAAGGGTTGGTTCTTTTAATGGTGGGATAGTAGGTGCCATTATGATCTGAGAAATCAATTGTGACAATTTTGTACCGGTGGTGTGTGAGTTCCCTGATGTCTTCCCTACAGATTTCCCAGGTGTTCATCCAATAGATATATTGATTATTCTATTGAGTTGGAGCTAGGCAAAAACCTATTTCAATCCATTTCTATCTAGCCATACAATATGGCTCTAGCCAAGTTAAAGGAGTTAAAGGAGCAAATTTAGAATATTGTTGATAAGGAGTTCATTAGACCAAGTGTATTGGCATGTGGTGCTTCTATTTTGTTTGTGTAGAAGAGTGATGGGTGATGAGGATGTGCATTGATTATAGGCAGTTGAACGGGCTACTATTAAGAACAAGTATCTCTTCCCCAGGATCAATTATTTTTTAATTAGTTGTAGGGTGCCTTAGTGTTTTCTAAGATTAATTTGAGATCAGGCTACCATCAGTTGAGGATTAGGGCTTTAGATGTTTCTAAGACATCTTTCAAGACCAATTATGGTTGCTACCAGTTTATTGGTGATTCCTTTTGGATTGACTAATGCCCCCCACAACATTCATAGAGTTGATAAATAGGGTATTTAGACCTTAATTGAATTCATTTGTTATTGTATTTATCAATGACATCTTGTTTTATTTGAGAAGTAAAGTGGAGAATATTTATCACTTTAGGATAGGACTCAAGCAGTTAAGGGAGGAAAGGTTGTATGCCAAGTTTTCTAAGTGTGTATTTTTTGTCTTAGATCAACACCATTCATAGGGAATATGGTTTCCAAGGAGGGAATCCTGGTCAATGCAGCAAAGATTAAGGTAGTCCGTGATTGGACTAGGCCTACCTCTTCTACCGAGATCTATAGCTTTGTTGGCTTGGAAAGGTATTATGGCAGATTGTTTTAGGAGTTTTCTCCTATCCCATATCCATTAACTTAGTTGAACCTATAATAATGTTGCTTTTTTAGTGGTTTTAAAAGTGCGAGGAGTGATTTTAGAGGCTTAAAGCCTTACAGACTTCATCTCATTCTAGACTTTATCCGTAGAGGGAGAACCCTTCACCGTTTATTATGATTCATCTCCAGTTGGTTTGTCTAGAGTATTAATGGAAAAGGGTAAGGTTATTGCTTTTACTTCTAGATAATTAATGAACCAAGAGAAGAACTACCCTATGCTTTATCTTAAGTTAGTAACTGTGGTATTTGTCCTGAAGTTATGACATTGTATAGGGTGCATTGTGAGGTGTTCACCAACAACACAAGTCTTTAGTACATTATAGTTCAGAGGGATATTAACTTGAGGCACCAACGTAGGTTGAGTTACTAAAGGATTATGAAATGACCATTCTATATCTCCCCATTAAGGATAATATAGTAGCTGGCACTTTGTGTAGGAAATCAGCTAGTATGGGAATCCTTGCATTGATTTGGGATGAGTTGCAACCTTTCGATATAGAGGTACAAAGTTTAAAGTATAATATGGTTCTTTTATAGACTTCGGGTAGTGGTATCCTTGCCTTTATTAAGTCTTGTTCTTCCTTTATGAGCAGATTAAGGATAAGCACCTCGAGGATAAAAAGTTGTGCACTATCAAGGATATGGTGTTAAGGGGAGTGGAAAAGGGGGAATTTCTTGACCAGGAGGGTGTTTTGAGGATTGGTAGCTGGATATGTCTACCTAAGGTTGGTGATCCTGTTATGCTAATAGTTTCACCTATGAAGGGTGTAATGATATTTAGGAAGAAGGGAAATCTTATCCCTAGGCTTATTCATCCTTTTGTGATTCCAAGGTGTGTTGGAGAGATGGGTTTAAAGTTAGCTTTGTTTCCCATCTTGTCAGCAGAACACCCTAGCTTTCATGTTTTTAGTCTTTGAAAGTATATTCCTGATGATTCTCATGTTATTCATTATGAGTCTTTCTCATTGGATCCATGCTTCACCTATGAAGAGGACCTGATAGCTATCCTATATAGGAAAGTTAAAGTTGAGGACTAAGGAAATTTCTTTCGTAAAGATTTAGTAGAAGTATTGTGCAGTTTCGGAGGCTATGTGGGAGATCGAGTCTGATATGCATGCCAAATACCCTCAGCATTTTTAGGGTTCAGGTATTTTCTATCTTTTTACAATCGAGGACGAATATGGTTTTTAGTGGTAGATAATGTAATGACCTTGAAGTATTTTTTGCATTTTCTATAAAATTCCCGTTTTAGCATTTTTGAGATTTTCCTCTAGTCATGATTATTCAGTTTATGGGATTTTTTTAAAAAAAGGAGCCAAAAGTTGTGAACTTTGAAACATTTTCTCAGTTTTTTAAAGTTTTGTATTGAAATGAGTGATTTTTCAACCTTGTTTTGAGTTTTATGTCTCATAACAAAATTTTATCAGGTTTGGAATGCTAAAATTAGTCTAGGAGGAACTTCATTTTAAGTGTTTGGATGTCTATTATTATTTTAGCGCATTTGATGGGATAAAGTTGAGTTTTAAAATCAAAGTTTGACTTTGGTTAACATTTGATCGTCGGATGCTCAGACTCGAATTCGGTCGATCTTGTTGGATTTTGAAATGTTATTTTTGGGCTAGGAGAAGGTTTGAATATTTTTCTAAAGTTTCAAGGGAATTTTCTCCTTTTTGTTAAAGTTTCCCTTTTTAGTAAAGTTGGCGAGAAATGGGTTGTAGTACCCCAAATTTATGACTTGATGATTACATTGCATCTAAAATATGTTTTACACTCAATTTGCACTATTGTTTCATGTTTGGGGGGGCTCCATATGAGTTTTGGGTACTAAAAACAAAAACTTTGAAATACTGGTTTTTTGGTGTAACCAATTTATCAATAAAATGACCAATACATAGGTCATGCCGATAAAGCTATGACCGATAAATTGGCAATTGCAGCCTGACATATACTAACCCAAACTCGGGGTTTTCTCCCCCATTCAGAATTTCTAAACCTTGAGAGTTTTATTTTGACATTCCCAAAGGCTACTTTTTGAGAAGAACCATCAGGTAAGTTTTTTTAACACTATTTATTCACTTCACCGTGATTATTTCATTAAATTTACATCAAAATATTTATTTTTCAAAGAGGAAGTTGGGGGTCTGCCATGGACTTTTAGTTTGACACTTTGAGCTTTTGAGGGTGATTTTCAACTCAATTTTTTAGGGGGTTTCATTTACGAGTTCCTAAAATAGTGGGTTCATTGTTATTTCTTCTGATCTACAAGAATCACCTTTGGAACATAAAACCCAAAGGTCACTTGAATTTCATGACAACTCCCTAAATTTCAAGTGTTCCAAAGGTTATTTCTTCTCGATCTATGGGTCACTTGAATTTCATGACAACTCCCTAAATTTCAAAAAGGTTTTTGATTTGGATTTTGGGAGTAGTTTTAACCCCAAGTTAAAGCATCTTATGGGTATTGTGTATTGTGATTTCTTATGATAAATCCATTATTCACTAGATTTCATGGATTTGATCACAATGCAAGGGCAAAGCACCCACTCTCTATTTCCTAATCTTCTTAAGGAAAGTGGAGGCTTGACCCTTTCCCGGAGCTACGTAGAAAACCTTGTTGCGTATTCTTTACTTAAAATTAGGAGTGATGGGGATTATTTGGGGGTGACCGCTTGGTGTAGTGTCTAATGTTTCACCCGGGCTTGAGCTAGAGTCAAGCATGCTCGATTAAAACCAAGGGAAAAAATGGGTAAATATTTGATTACTTTATGATATCTAGTTGAGTAAAGATATATATTTCCTTGTGGGGACCATGAAATGTAATCTTATATCCCATTGTTCCCTACTTGAGATTGTTCCTGTGAGATACTTAGGTTGAATCTAGAGATATTGTATTTGATTAATTGCTAGTATGTGGGCTAGTTTGTTTATTTAGCTTCATCATGCCATATTTTTCTTAATTTCCTAAATCCTAATTGTTATTGCCTCTTGGAATTATATTGGTTATGTAAATATTTATAATGTAAAAGAAAGGGAGAGGTCTGTACCGGCATTACTATAATGTGTAAATATTGACGATATAAAAATAAGTATTAAGGATTGCACTGGTATTACTAAATGTGTAAATGTAGATGATATGAAAGCAGGGGATGAGGACTATACAAAAATTATTATGATATGTAAATGTTGAAAGTAGAGGTCGAGGACTGTACAATTATTACTATAATGTGTAAGTGTTGATGATATGAAGGTAAGGGCTGGCGATCATACTGGCTTTACTACAATGTGAGATAAATAAGGTTGTAAATGAAAAAATCAAGGTTCCTAATAGAATTATCATGATATTGAGGTTAATTGCATGCATTACATCTTATATTTGTTACATCTCACATGTGACTCATTGCATGACTTGCCTCTCTAGTTTGTGGATATATGTGCTATGGTGTCGTTTTATGCATTATTATGCCATTGTTGGCCTCCTTTATTTAAATTAAATGGAAAGGTGTTATGAGTCTAAGAAGTCTAGATATTTTGTAATGAAAGATCATTTGAAAGTTACAAGAAAATCTTTATTAATGGTAAGTTGGAAAAGAATTAATGAATCTAGGTAAAGTCAATATTATGAGATGGTTAAGAATGTTATTGTTAGATTGCTTCCTTGCCCATTCATATTAATTTCCATTTTACATGTTTGTTTCTTGGTTGTGTCAGATGTACTCTACCGTCGGGAGATTATGGATTGAAGATTAATCAAGTTCCTATGAACTCCACCTCTGAGGCCTTGGCACAATGAATGGGTTTTATTCCCATAAGTTGTGAAATGGACTCGAGAGAAAAGACTTCTCTGATGTGCTAAGGATGGATTATACACTTATTATGTGTTGAGTATTGTCACTGGAGTTGACTAGTAATGTTATGTTGATGATGTATACATATTGTCTGGACTCGGGTGTAGTGGATATCTTAGTTTTGTTGATTAATTATTGGTTCTATTGTAAAGTTTATTACTTTCATTACCCCTATGCCATGTATATCTTATTTATTTTCATTATAAGTTGTTGGTGTTGTTGATTCAAAACTTGGAGTCTGGGAGATTATGGTTTGGGTGATTGGAGTAATTGGGGATATTTTATTGTTTGTTCTAGTTCCAGGATAGGTAAACTTTTTGCGTACCCGTTGTTTATTTGGTTCTCATTCCTTTCTTTTATACACTTGTATAGGTGTAGAATCTAGCGTGGATTGATCATATCCCTACCGATATGGTTTAAGGATCATGCGTTTATAGAGTTGAGGTAGATGTTTGTCCTACGATAGAAGCCCAAACTCTTTTATTCATGTATTAGATCCTACTTGAGGATCCTATACATTTTAAGACTATGTATTTCGTTTTGGATATGTATCTATTACATTAGAGGTTTATACACTGTAACACCGGTTTTCAGGTGGTTTTATAAATGTATTTTATATTACACTTTTTTTCTTCTTGTTGATTTATTATTTTATGCAATACACTTATAGTATTGTACATGCTTACCTATATAGGTGGGATAAGGCAGGTGCCATCATAACTTGGGATTTTGTGTCTTGAAATTTTCTTTCTCTTCACATCTTCTTCTCTTCGTGTTCCAAATCATAAAAGTATGGTTGATGATGGTGAGGACACCTTAGATGAGATCTTTTTGAGAAATATGTTTCTTTATTACCTTTTTTCTTATGATGATATAAATGCTCATGATTAATATGCATTTGATGTACTTTTGAATCATAGAAAATGGAAAGGTTGCACTTTATCTCAAAGATTCATATTGTTTTCATGTTCTTTGACTCACAATGGAATGCTTAATGAGATCTTATATCTAACCTTGGTCTTTCATATGAAAATACCTATAATAAGTGTGGTGATGTTGTTTTTTTTTATACTTCTTTTTTACATGTGATGATGTTCGTGCTAGTATGCATATTCATCTTATGTGTGGGATGACCAAGTTCCTCTTGTCCTTATTTTTCTTTATCTATCTTAATAAAAATGATATAATGGTTGGAAATTGAGGATGCATCTTGTTTTCGTGATGTTGTTTTGACTAATCCATATGCTAACCTCAAACTTTCAGGGAAATTGCGGTTGTTCCTTCTTTCTTACTTGTTTGTACTAGGTTTGGATTTGAGGACGAACCCTTCCACGGCCCAAATTTTAGGTCATGATGGCGTCTATAAACCTCCCATAGATAAGCCTTTCCCTAACCCGGAGCCACACACAACAGGGTCATAACTTCTCACGAACAACAAGAAGGAATAAAATAACTCAAATAGCTAACAACAAAAGGCAAAATAAATATATATAACCCAGCCCAAAACTTGGTGTCAATGGCATACAGAGCTACAACCCAGAGTATCCAAAAGAGAAATACATACAAGTACATTCTCCTATAAAAGTAATACTACACAAGGCCTTCCATGAAACAAAAAAAGGTAGGCTACAACAGCTAGAAGCCACAATCAGCTCAAATGCCAACGATCGCAGTAGTCTACAAAGAACAACAATCTACATAGCATGATCATGTCGTCTTCAATAATCCCTATTAGTATCTGCATCATGGAAATAGTACAGAAGTAAATTATAAGTACCAAAATATGGGTACCCGGTAGGCATCATAGGCCGACTGGCTAAAGTAAAGTATAAGTAACAGAAAGGAAACTAAAATAGGTCAATAAGAGCAGCTAAGTAGAATAAAACTATCTACGCAGCCAGATGGCTAACAGGTATAGATGATAATACTCAGAACATAAAGTATAATGAAACAATCTAAGCAAGTAATCCAATGCATAACTATCGCACGAGAACACCTAACTATCTCATAATACTAAGAAATAAACCAAGGAAAGCGTACCTGAACCCCAACTAAGTATACTAGTATGGAAACAACAATCGAAGGTAAAAGAGACTAATCAAGCATAAATATATATAAATTAAATAACTAATATAACATAAATAGACCTCAATAAGACCACTGGCTACAAAACAAATAAAGCATGCATAACCTAACTGATGTCCCATCCAGCTGGTAGGCACAACCA
>JBDJHY010135523.1:0-13394 GCA_039654485.1 Withania somnifera
AAAGTGGGATGTGAGGTTCTGATGACGATCATGTATTTGTTACTTTTCTGCACTTGTTTTCTTCAGTGTGCTCATAGATTGGATTTGGGGGCCTATGAGTGAGTATGTTTGTGTGTATGTTGTGCTTCCTTATGAGGGACTTGTCAATGTTTAATTTCTTTACTTTATCATTCATATTACTACTTAGCTATTATTATTGGTTACTTGCTTCTTCATGTTATGCGGGATTAGTATTTATTACTTCTGTTCATTCAATTATCCTTTCACTTGAGATTACCGGTATACCGACCATGTTCCACTCCTATCTTCTTTGATTTCTTTTTGTTATTGTTATATTTCACATATGTTGTTGCAAGGATTTCGGGTACGTTCTTTTCCATTACTTGCGATCCTGTTATGTGATTAGCTAGCACTATCAGTCTATGTAGCACTTGTTTTGTACTTGAGTTGCTAGTTTCCTGTATTGCCTATTTTCTTTCGTAACCCCTTCTTCTTGTACTCTGTTATTTACTGCATTTATTATTGTTATGCACTCAGTGGGCCCTCGAAGCTACTGAGTATAGGTTGCTTCGACGACTTGTACTCATACTATACTTGTACTTGTGCAGATCTGAATACAGGTTTCCGTTCGTGATACACAGATCGCGGTTCGTTCGAATTTTATTCTTATCGGAGATTTAAGGTGAGCTTGGTGTCCGCTTGATCCTTCTTCTCTTCAGACTATGTTTAATTAATCTCTATTGTATTTCAGAGATATGTTGATACTTTATTTATTTCAGTTTTCATCATCTATACTTAGTGCTTTGTTTGACACTGATACCGGATTTTGGGACGTTGCTTTCTTAATTAATTCCACAAAACTATTATTTTATGTTGACTTTTGATGTGCTTCTGCATTTAACATAGTAGTCCTCCACTTCGACTTCAGATTTGGTTCTCCTACCGGAGGTATAGTAGGTTCCATCATGATCTATGAAATCAGATCGTGACAACAAGCCAATAGGGCAAATACGATCATGCGAGATAACTAGTGTGACTCCAGGAGATTTCAATTAGCAACTGATGTCATTGCTGATCAATTTTTCTTCCAGTACCAGAGCTATCCTAGTTTGGTATTAGATAGTTATTTTTATATTTTTTGCCCCGTCGTGTATTATATTTTTGCATTTTCTATATATAGATGCTCTACAACCATGACATCAGATTTTGGGAGCTATGTTTGGCTATGTATCTTTCATGTCTCATTTATACTTCTCCTCTTCATCTCCTTCCTTTTGTTCTTTGGAGTTCTTGCTATTGGCCTACCGCTACTTGCTCAGGGCCACATTCAGGATAGTCTACAAGTGAGATGCAGACATCATCGCAACTCAATTTTTGGGTCATGACAAAATGCAGGTGCAACCACCCTTACGCTGAGTCCAATTTATTATAGTTTACTATATATATATATATATATATATATTAAATATTGTACATAACATATTAAATAAACGTATCAAACAAATTATTAATAACGCAGAAAACATTGTATTCCTATTGACATAGTATATAACATGACTTTTTTAGTTTGACCTTAGTTGAAAACTATAATCTTCAATTTTGGTGCGAATAACTAATCACTTAAACTATTATAGAGTTGAATAAGTAGTTACACACGTTTTATATGACAAATTATGTGAGAAGTATATATTTTAAATATTAAATCACATAAAATTTGACACATAAAACATGCATTTTCACTCATTCTACTTTATATAATTTTAAGAGAAAAATGCATCAGGTCCCCATAAAGTTGGATCAAATTTGTAACTAGACACTTTAACTTTGCAAGGGCCCTATTATCCACAAAATAATTTTAAATTGATATTATTATATCATCTTTGGACCAAACCCACATTTTAAAAAGTAGGTGCTAATCACGCATCAATTATATGTTGACACGTGTTAACTTCATTAAATATAGTTTCATTTTGCTTTTAGTTTTTTCTATATATTCTTTCTTCTTTGTCTTTTACTTTTGAATTTATTATCCAATCTTTCTCCTCCACTTGTTTTCTTCTCTTCCCCAAATATCTTTTTCTCTCCTTCTCCATCTAAACTCGGTTCTCTTCTCATGGCTATTGTCATAATCAATGAGAGTTCTACAATTTTTTTTCTGCTATTCCACTTGCAGTTGACCAAATCCTGCACAAATAATGAATAATATAAAAAGAAAAATGTTGAAACACAGTGAGCTGGAAGAATACAATTATAATAGGAGAAGAAAAAAATTCAAGAAATAAATTATTCTTTCATAAAGAAAAACCCGAAACAGTCAAGTGCATCAATAATTTTTTCTTTCTTTTTTATTTTTATGCCTCTATACGTCCTTTAGATGACGTTTGTAGTTCTAAAGAAATTTCAAGTTGAAAAATTTTCTACTTTGAAGAAGACAACAAATTCTTGTTGATCTTTATAGTCGCTAAAATCAAGCTTTTAACATAGTTGAATTCGCTCTCTTTGCTCAGGTTTTTTTAAATTTACTGTCCAAGTGAGGTAAGACTTGGTCTGAATCGTAGTTAAGATTCAAGTTGGTTTGAAGGCGACTGAAGTGCTTTCATCAAATGATACTTCAGATTCTCTTCTTATTAAGAGACTTGGTATGATTTTTTTTTTGTGTTTGAGGTTGTGTGTGTTAAAACAGTGATAAAAGAAAAGAATTTTTTGTCTGCCATATGCATCTTCTTGTTCTACTTCGCAAAGAAATTGTATAGCTAAGATCTGCTTACAAAGAAAGGAGGACTGATGTGAGAGGAACCACTAATGATATTTTTTTTTGAGAAAATTGAAAGATGAAAAATAATTTAAATTGACAATGTAATATGACTTTTTTACATTGATTTGGGATATGTGATAACATGGTTGGTGAGAAAATAAATCAAAATAGTGTGTATGTATAGTCATGCATTTTCTCTAGTTTAAATGGTTATTCTGTGGATAACAAATTGGAGCACAAAAGCTAGTTGAAGTTGTGCCATCCCTATTGCAATACATTTTACTAAACTACCGGTACTCTGGATTTAATTGAGCGTCAAAGAGATCCGTCTACCTCTTTCTTTTCCGTTAAGCGGGAGTTATGTATTCCTCGTGTTTTCCGCCCATTCCTTTTTCTCCTGTAAAAACTAGTCATATCGTATAAGTCATAACCCAAACCAATTCGAGTCTAAATCATTCGGCATTTCCAATGGCGTCGCTGCTCCAACACAGGTCTCCTGCTCTCTCATTCTCTTCCGCAGTCTCTTCTTCTTCGTCTCTCCCACGAAGCTCCTCATATTCCGCGGCATTCCTTCGCCGATACAAACTACCCACTATCCAATCGAAGATCCGTGAGATCTTCATGCCCGCTCTCAGTTCTACAATGACTGAAGGCAAGATTGTATCCTGGATCAAGTCGGAAGGTGACCTTCTCTCCAAAGGAGAATCTGTTGTGGTCGTTGAATCTGATAAAGCTGACATGGACGTTGAAACATTCTACGATGGCATTCTCGCTGCTATCGTTGTTAACGAGGGCGAGACAGCTCCTGTTGGCGCTCCTATCGGCCTCTTGGCTGAGACTGAAGACGAAATTGCCGAAGCCAAAGCTAAAGCCAAAGGCCAATCTGTAGTCACAACTTCTCCTGCTACCACTGATGCTGCTCCCAGAGTTCCTCCTCCGCTTGCCCCAGCGGCCTCTTCTGGGCCCAGAAAGATAGTTGCCACTCCTTATGCAAAGAAGTTGGCAAAGCAGCATAAAGTTGATACCAACAAAGTGATTGGGACGGGCCCATTCGGACGGATCACTCCGGATGATGTCGAGAAAGCAGCAGGAATTACACCTGCGCCATCTACGAGCATCCCCGCAGCCGATGTAGTAGCTGCTCCAATTCCGTCCGCCTCCAAACAAGCTTCTCCAACTAGCTTTCCTGAGACTCCAGGGTCCACGGTTGTTCCTTTCACAACAATGCAAGCTGAAGTATCAAAGAATATGATGGAGAGCCTCTCTGTTCCCACATTCCGTCTTGGATATCCAGTTAGTACAAACGCCCTCGATGCTTTGTATGAGAAGGTAAGATCATCTAATCTTTGCTGCATCAATGCTGTGGTGGGAATTTCGTGGTCATTGCAAATGAACTAACGCCTATTTGCATTTCAATTATGGTGTTTGACATGCTGTTAAATTCAATTAATAACAGGTTAAGCCAAAAGGCGTCACAATGACTGCATTGTTAGCTAAAGCTGCAGCAATGGCCTTGGCTCAACATCCAGTTGTAAATGCTACTTGTAAAGATGGAAAGAGTTTTACTTATAATAGCAGTATAAATATTGCTGTTGCCGTGGCAATTAATGGTGGATTGATCAACCCAGTGCTTCAGGAAGCTGACAAGGTAGGAATATCCAATTCTCTCTTTCTAAATTAAGCAGCACCTCTTCTCATGGGTTGGTTTAATTCAAAAGTGAGCTGGAGAAATATCTGAAATTTAGTGATAATGCTTATCTTTTGTTAACTTGCTGTAGTTGGATCTTTATCTGTTATCTCAAAAGTGGAAGGAATTGGTAGACAAGGCGAGGGCTAAGCAACTTCAGCCTCACGAGTACAATTCAGGCAATAATTTGCTTCATTTGATCTTCTTTTATTAAGATTGTACCTCAATGGTTAAATCATCTGTTGGGATCTTTGAGTACTGAAATACGGTTTTTATACTCAGGGACTTTCACGTTATTGAACTTAGGCATGTTTGGTGTAGACAGATTTGATGCAATTCTTCCTCCAGGCCAGGTTAGAAATGAGATACAGCCTTTCTTTTATTTCTGATTACAAATCATTCAGTTATTGGGAAATAGCAATCATTTTGAAATTGGATTAATATTCAGGGGGCTATTATGGCTGTTGGAGCGTCAAAACCTACCGTTGTCGCTGATGCCGAAGGCTTTTTCTGCATCAAAAATAAGATGCTGGTATGTCTTGTATCCAGTCCCTGTGTTCATGTGGTTGAAAGTGCTAGTTTGGATTTAAAATTAAAACATTGAAGTTAAACGATGAAGAACCTTTATTTCTTCCTTTCTTTTTTGTTGGGTTAGAGACTTAGTTGAAGGAGGTGGAAAATCACAAACAACTTGTTTTTATTACGTATAAATGCTCACTCTTATTTTAAATATACTAGCTGCTCGGAAAACCCTACTTCCCACTTGTGGGTCCCACTGGGTATGCTGTTAATGTTGTAGTTGCTCGGAATAACTTGCATGACCCATCACAAAAACTGAATGTGTTGAGTTCTCATCTATATAGTGGTGAAAGTGATAACTATGTTTTCCTCCTGAATGTTGCAAGCTGGAAAACAGAAGGTATTGCATTCACCATCTGTTGTTTAGACTTAAGAACCTACCACCTTCAGGTGATTGCGACAGAAAACTCCTCTACTTTTTTTACTTCAACTTTTGGTGGCTTTCGGAGGTTCTTAAAAATAACTGCATTATCCTTGTGTTTCTTTCTTCTGTTTTGGTCCTCTACCTTGTTTCTTTATTCAAATTCATTTCCATTGAACTTCGTTCATTCGTCTTGTATATCTTTTCCACTTGTTAAATTCTAATTAAATTTTGATTATCTGAAACTTAAATTCTTGTCGTAACAGATAGAGTGTATGGAAATATTGAAGTGATTTAAATGAAGATATCATTATATATCTATTACCCACATTTATGATGAGATATCCCTGCTTTTCTTCTACTTCGTTCCTATTATAATCTGTTGCATTATATAGTAGTCCCACACGGGTTGTATTGGGGCGTCTAACAAGGTTTATAGGTCTTGGGCTACTCTATGCATAGCCTTAATGTATTGTATCTGGTGCTTAGATTTTACAGAAATTGCTCTATTTTTCTTGTGATCATGGCCCATTGATGGCTCTACATATGCAATAATACGATCACTTCCTATACATGTGAAATCAGTAGTGTGAGGAAGGGGTTTAGCCAGCTAGGTCCTACAAAGTGCAAATGAAGTTGCATATTAAAGGTTGAGAGTAATCATCAGAATGAGATAACTTAACTGAAGTGATTTTCTGGTATTCTTTGAAGCAATTTGCACTATGTAGGGAGAAAAAAAGACAACTCGATGTACGAAGTATCCCCGGTTCACCCAAGGTGTGGGGAAGGGCCACATACACGAGTGTGTAATGTAGGTAGCCTACCTTGATGAAAGCATTGTTGGCTCGAACTCATGGCCTATAAATTACACGAAGACAACTTATCATTTTTCCAAGACTCATGCTTGCTAACTAGAGAATATGAGAATATGGGGGGGGGGGGGGTGAACGAATTCATAAAGGAGATTAGCATAACTTAAATTGTTGCAATTATTTTAAACTCCCAATTGCATAACTTTTTCACATGAATGTTGTTAGTCAAGAGCTTATAAAAGCCGTTAGTATGTCTGATACGAATCCGGTTAGGCAACTAATTGAATTCAACGCGAAATTGAAAGGATAGAAGATATGCAGAATTTAACAATCGAAAAATCGAATTATAAGCAACAAGGGATTGGTTACCCTCACCACCTATTCTATTTTTGTAGTCAATCACTAAACCAATTCTAACTACAATTCGAGACTCAATTAATTAGCATCAAATGACAAACTACTTGATTGATTGAATAAGAAGAATTTGAAAACCAACTAAGAGAATTCACTCCTAATCATCTCAACGATTACAGCTATGAATACCAAGCTACGATTATGCTACGAGAAGCTGTAATTACTAAGATAACTAAACTATTACAAAGCTTAAGGGCGTGTTATCATCAACATCAAAACTAAGTTCAAAATCAAACAAGAGTTCTATTTATCCTAGTGAAAGTTTTAGCTCGCCAAAAAGACAATTTAAATCACCAATCAAGTTGGCATATCGCCTAAGTAGAAGGGGATTCTCCAAATGATCCAGTAGCTTCATGGTGGAGGATCTAAGTTGGCGAGTTGTTGTTTGAGGTCTTCCCTTTCATTGTTTAAGACGACAGATCGCCAAAGAGGTCTTGTCCTTCGCCAAATTCTCCGGTGAGCTTTTTGGAGTGTTGTCCAAGTTTGTAGGCCGCTCAGTTGGCTCCTCCCATCGTCCATTTACTTGGCGAGTTGCCAAAGTGGAAGAGACCATCGCCCTTTTCTCCCATAAGCTCTATGTCCTTCTTTGGTGCGATCCACAAGTTATAAACCTTCCTAGCTTCAGTATGAGTGCTTCCAAGGTCTCTTGCTTGCCAAACATAGCTTGTAAGTCCCTTAGATCCTTGGCTTGGCAATGAGTGAAAGATCTTGAAGGATATGTGCTTCCAGTGCTCGTATCATCCTTCCATTATTGAAAAAGATTCATCCTCGAATTCGTACCATTACCTACAACACAAGGGGAAAGATCACTTACATTGAAGACATTATTGACATTATAATCACTTGGTAAGTTTGAACGGGAGCCATGGAATAACTGGTAAAGTTGCTGGGGTTCACAGGTTCGAGCCTTGGAAACAGCTTGTCGTTGATCGATTGGAGCACTTTGAAGGGTCCATCAACCCTTGGGCTTAGCTTCCCTTTCCGATCATGTGGGCACCTCTCCTTTTGGAAGTGAACCCACACCGTTATCACACTCCTTCCATGATTCCTCTTTTGCACCACCTTTGAGTTGTTCAATTCTATGGCGTCCTTCACTTTGGAGTGAATCTTCAACAATTCCTTTTCCCTTTGCTTGACATTTAGGCTCACAGCATTATCACTAGTCAAAGGATTTAAGGTTAAAGGCACTAATGGGTTAAGCCCATAACATGCTTTAAAAAGAGTCATATTGATAGAGGAATGAAAAGATCGATTATAAGCAAACTCAATTGAAAGTAAACGATCTTCCCAAGAAGTTGGGGTTCCCTTAATCATACAACGAAGCAAATTACCAAGAGCAGCCCGGTTTACTACCTCGGTTTACCCATCCATTTGAGGGTGACAAGAAGTAGAAACCAAAAGCTTAACACCGATTGTACCCTAAAGTCTTCCAAAAATGGCTAAGAAATTTGGAATCCCTATCACTAACAATAGTTCGAGGGACCCCATGCAATTTAAGCACATGAATGACAAACAAGGATGCAATATGAGATGCATCATCACACTTGTGGTGGAATGAAATGAAATATTTTGGAAAATTTATCCGCTACCACAAATGAGCTATTATGTCCTCTCCTGGTCCTAGGCAATCCTAAAAAAATATCCATAGAAATGTCCATCCAAAGACCACTAAAAGTAGGAAGAGGGGTATGCTTACCTTGAGGCTTGGATGTGGACTTGGCTTGCTTGCATTGTAGGCATTGTCCACATATCTTTTCAACATCATGCCTCATCTTAGGCCAAAAGAATCGCTCCATGAGAATGTCAAGGGTCTTGGATACACCAAAGTGTCTCATAAACCCACCACAATGATCTTTCTTTACGAACAATTCCCGCCACGAACTCATGGGCACACATAACTTCCCATCTTTGAACAAGTAGCCATCAATCAATTGGAACCTATCCACCCGTTTACCTTGGATAAACTCATTAAACATTGCCTTGAAATCGGAATCAAAAGAATAGAATTGTTAAGGCTTTCAAATCCCACAACTTGGATGCCAAGGTATTGACCAACACAAATCTTCTTGGTAGCACATCTGCTACCACATAAGGTATTGACCAACACAAATCTTCTTGGTAGCATATCTGCTACCACATTCTCCCTGCCTTGTTTGTAGTTGATCACATATGTGAAGGTCTCAATGAATTCGACCCACGTAGCATGCCGCTTGTTCGACTTAGATTGCCCCTTGAGATGTTTCAAGGGCTCATGATCGGTCCTTATCGCGAACTCCTTGTGCTAAAGATAGTGTTGCCAATGTGCCAACTCAAGTGCACACAACTCCTTGTTGTACGTGGAGTAGTTCAAGGAAGCTTCTTTCAATTTCTCACTAAAGTAGGCCAACGACTTCCGTTTTTGCATCAATACACCACCGATACCAACCCCGATGCATCACAGTCAACTTCAAATGCCTTTTCAAGTTTGGATAGTTGGAGTAATGGTGACGAACTCAATAAGTCCTTCAAGACTTGAAAAGACTTCTGTTGTGCTTTGCCCCAAATAAAAGGGATACTTTTCTTGATCAACTTGGTCATTAGAGAAGCAATGGTGCTAAAGTCTTTCACAAAGCGCCTATAGAAGCTTGTTAGCCAGTGAAAACTCCTCACTTCGGTTGCTTTTAGAGGAATCTGCCAAGTCTAAGGAATCTACCTTTTCTTCATCAACTTCAACACCTTTTGCACTAACCACAAACCCAATGAAGACTACCCTCTCAACACAAAACGAACACTTCTTGAGATTAGCGTACAACCTCTTCTTGAGCAAGACATTAAACACTTGTCCCAAACGGCTCACATGCTCTTCAACTGAATTGCTATACAAAAGTATGTCATTGAAATAAATAACGACCAACTTGTTGATGAAAGGCTTCAAAACGTGATTATCAATCTCATGAAGGTGCTTAGAGCATTAGCCAAGCCAAAAGGGTTGACTAACCACTCATATAGCTTGAACTTTGTTTTGAAAGCCGTTTTCCACTCATCACCCGATTTCATACGAATTTGGTGATAGTCACTTCGGAGCTCGATATTTGAAAAGACACTTGCACCCCCAAGTTCATCTAACATGTCATCCAAGCAGGGTATAGGGTGGTACTTGAAAATAATCTTGTTTACCGCCCGACAATCAATACACATTCTCCAAGTGCCATCCTTTTTAGGAACAAGGATCGAAAATGGAATAAGGACTTGGGCTCTTTTTGATCAAGCCTTTCTCCTTCGGATTGCTCTTATATGCTGGTCTATTGGGAATTGGAGATCTCGGCAAGAAGTCTATTTGGTGCTCAATCCGTCTCCAGGGGACAATCCTTTAGACATCTCCTCCGGGAATAGCTCCATATAATACATGCATGGATAAGAATTTATACAGGTTGGCTAAGGCGAGGGAGCGGCGGACGAGTGACCTTAACCAAGTGAAGTGCATTAAGGGAGAGAATGGTAAAGTTTTGGTTGAGGAGGTTCTCATTAAGAAGAGATGGGAATCATACTTTCATAAGCTCTTGAACGACGCGTGAGATGCAAGCGTTGTGTTAGGAGATTTAGAGCACTCAAAGAGATGCCATGGTTATGGTTTTTGTAGGCGTATTATGATTGATGAGGTTAAGAACGGTATTCATAGGATACGTAAGGGTAGAACGACTGGGACAGACGAGATATCAGTGAATTTTGGAAGAGCTCTGGCGGGGTAAGTATGGCGTTGCTGACCAAGTTGTTTAATGTCATTTTACGACGATAAAGATGCCGGAAGTTTAGAGATGGAGTACGATGATCCCTTTGTACAAGAACAAGGGTTATATCCAGAATTGTAACAACTATAAGGGTATTAAGTTGTTAAGTCATACGATAAAGGTGTGGGAAAGAGTAGTGGAGTTGAGATATGGAAGATTGTGACTATTTTCGAAAATCAGTTCGGATTCATGTTGGGACGCTCGACTATAGAGGCTCATTTGGAAAGGAGATTGGTGGAGCAGTCATGGAAAGGAAGGACTTACACATGATATTTATTGATTTAGAAAAAGCTTACGATAATGTTCCTAGAAATATTCTTTGGAGGTGTTTGGAGGTTAGAGATGTTCCAGTGGCGTATACTAGGGCGATTAAGGATATGTACTTTTAAGCCATGACTCGTGTAAGAACAGTGGGAGAGACTCAGATTATTTTTTTGTTGTCATGGGGTTGCATCAGGGATTGACCCTTAGCTCTTTTTCATTTGTCTTGGTGATGGATGCTTTTGACGTGAGGAATTCAAGGCGAGGTACCTTGGTATATGCTGTTTGCGGATGATGTAGTTTTGATTGACGAAACTCGTAGCGGAGTTAATGCTAAGCTGGAGGTTTGGAGAGAAACTTTCGAGTCTAAAGGATAAAGATTGAGCAGGTCCAAAACGGAGTAGTTGGAGTGCAAGTTCAGTAGGTGGAGAGATTGACGAGGATGTTTTCCACAGTATTGGAGCTGCGTAGATGTAATGGAGGCTCGCATATGGGGTTTTGTGCGATAAGAAAGTGCCTTTTAAACTGAAAAGAAAATTTTACAGAGTGACAGACCTGTTATGTTGTATGGGGCGGAGTGTTGGTCAGTTAAGAATTCATGTTATCAATCACTAAACCCAATCCAAACAAGTAAAGACTCAATTGATTAGCCATAAATGACAAACTACTTGATCGATTGAATAAGAAGAAGTTGAAAACAACTAAGAGACTCCACTCTTAATCGTCTCAATGATTACAACTACCATTACCAAGCTATGATTACGCTGCGAGACACTATAATTACTCTTAAGATAACTAAACTATTTCAAAGCTCAAGGGCTTGTTCATCATCAACATCAAAACTAAGTTTAAAATCTCCCCAAAAGGACCAGTTTAGGTCGCCAATCAAGTTGGCTCATCGCCTAAATTGAAAGGGGTTCGCCAACTGATGCAGTAGCTTTATAGTTGAGGATCTAAGTCAGCATGTCGCTGTTTGAGGGCTACCCCATCTCCATTTGAGAAAGCGGATCGCCAAAGTGGTCTTGTCCTTCGCCAAAATCTCCGGTGAGATCCTTGGAGTGTTGTCCACATTTGTAGGTCGCTAAGTTGGCTCCTCCCATCACGAATCTGAAGAGCGAGTCGCCAAAATGAAAGATGCCATCACCCTTTTCTCAGGTAAGCTCCTCGTCTTTTTGTGCCTTCCACAAGTTCTAAACGTTCTCTATGTTCAATATGAGTGCTTCTAAGGTCTCTTGCTTGCCAAACATAGCTTGTAAGTTCCTTAGATACTTGGCTTGGCTCTAAGTGAAAGGTCTTGAAAGGTATGTGCTTCCCGTGCTCGTATCAATGTCACCTAGAACGTCCTTCCAAACCCGTCTAATGTCTTTGCTCCATTAGCACATACTAACAAAATTCATGTGAAAAAGTGATTCTCTTCGCTAGTGATAAACAAAAGACAACATATAATATTGCAGGAAGGGATTAGTGTTCCTCAATACTGATTCAAATATAAGGCCAAGATGATTCAATGATATTGTTTACAAAGATCATCCAAATCAACAACCAACAAGATTGTTGGGTAGGGATCAGGGGTGTCAAATGGGCGGGATGGGCTGGGCCGGGCTGAATTTGGCAAGTCAAAATAGATTGAGTTAATAAATGAGTAGGTCGTTAACACATCCAATTGTTACTTGGGTTGAAATGGGCTAGGTTTAAACGAGTCATAATCCAATACATCCAACACTTCTCAAATTCTAATTTCTTTTTTTTCTTATAACATACAAGTTTTTTTTTCTTCATTATGACTTATACAACATATCCAACAAGTGGGTCTAGGGAGGGTAGAACGCACGTAGACCTTAGCCTTACCTTGAGAGGTAGAGATAAAGAAAAAGTCTTTTTGAAAATATTTTTACAAGGTGTCTCATGAATCAATTTGGCTACAGATCAACCAACTTTTTTATCGCTTGAAATGAGTGGGTCTAAATGGACCAAGTTAATAAATGAGCACGTCATTAACCTATCCACACTTAGACGAGTTAAATTAGCTAATTGTTGTGGCCCACTAGCCAATAAATATACAAGCTCTTTGTGAATATCTTCGGATGAACATATTGCTTTGCCCCAAATCTTTCGTAGTTTGTGATTTGCTTGATTTTAATCAACATTTCTTCTTTAAGAAGATAAGGTTTCATTCTGTAGCATATTTTCTAGTTCCTTTCATTTAGTTCTTTTAACCCGTCTCCTGTTGCTTATCACATGCTCAAACCATCTCAACCTCGCTTCCCTCATTTTTTCTTCTTCCGAAGTCACTCCCACCTACATGTTCAAACCATCTCAACCTTGCTTCCCGCATCTTGTCTTCCTCCAAAGTAACTCCTACCTTGTCTCGGATAACCTTATTTTTAATCTTATCTTTTCTAGTAACTCCACATATCCATCAGATGGTCCTTATCCCCGCCATCTTTATCATTTGGATCTAGGAGTTCTAGACTGGCTAACACTCCGTCCATACAATATGGCTGATCTAACAGTCACTTTGTAGAACTTTACTTTAAGTCTAGGAGACACCTTCTTATCACACAAGACTCCCAATGCAAGCCTCCACTGCACCCACACCGCTCTAATGTAAGTGACATCTTTGTCAATCTCTCAATTTTCCTTGATCATAGACCCAAGATACTTGAAACTATCTCTCTTCTGAACGATCTGCGTATCAAGCTTCACTACCACGTTAGCCTTATGTATCACCTTACTGAACTTGCGCTTCAAATATCAC
>JBDJHY010135532.1:0-13393 GCA_039654485.1 Withania somnifera
CAAGAAGTGAATTTAGGATCATTGTAGAAGATCGTGGATCTGGATCCGGCTTCGATTCAAGAACTTTGTTCATGCTTCGAGAGGTAAGTCTCGAGTTTATTTCAGACACACTTTATATGTGATACATGTTGGTTATGATATTTATTACACGTGTAAGAAAAAGATTAGGACGATACTTCCACTGCGTAGAATCCATATTCCTAACAGTAGTATCTTCAAAAAATTCTTATATTTTCATACATCGTTTTTCATCTTTCTTTCATTCTTTTCCCCTTTTAATTGGTCAATTATAACAACAAATATTTGCTCCACAAATACAGTATGTGGAGAGTACGACGCAAGTAGGCTTTTTTTTTTTGACAGTCAACGTTTTTTTTATATTATTTATTCATATAAATAGGGTTTTAAAGTGTTAAAGGATGCATGCGCATCATTAAAAATTCAACTAGG
Organism: Withania somnifera; assembly: GCA_039654485.1. Taxonomy (NCBI): domain Eukaryota; kingdom Viridiplantae; phylum Streptophyta; class Magnoliopsida; order Solanales; family Solanaceae; genus Withania; species Withania somnifera. The sequence goes on from JBDJHY010135532.1 coordinate 451, forward strand.
GAAAGGGAAAAATCAAACAATTCTATCTAATAACCAAATTGAGAATTTTGCTAGATTATATGCTGTCATATTTCAAGATCTAGAAATATGTATGACCCTCGTATCTTTAAATATGCTAATAAGCTTTCATATATCTTCACATATAGTTTTTATTTCTCATGAAGTTATAATTGTTTTTCGAATCATATCAACCACATATTTTTGCATCTGATAGAATGTGCACCTTTGCCCAACTATTTTCTTTAGGTTTTTTCATTGTCTTTCAAATTGCTAGTGTTTCAGCAGAGATTGATTTTTCCAATATATTGAATTGGGGTGCCAAAAGCTTAAAGCAAGTCACCAAAGCTATCCATGGCCGTCACTCCAATGCTTTCCTTGTTTTGCTCCTTCTATAAGCTAGCATCTACAAACATAAGAACACCTTCTTGTTCCAAAATAGTAGTTTTGTCAGTAGTATAAACAGGTGCAGATGTATAGGGAATAATATTAGACAAATTACTTTCATATTCCTGAAAATCAAAGAGAGCCTTCTTAACAATATTCTCATATTCATAAATCTCCCCATTAAAGCACATTGCATTCCTTGCCTTCCAAATTTACCACAATATCGATACACTCAATTTAGCTAACTTAATAGATTCGGGATGGTTATTGACATTAATAAAATCTCATTCCACCATTTCGCAAAGTTTATAATATTTTCTATATTAGGCCAATTAATAGGGTTAATTTTTCAAACCATTTGAGCCTTAGAACATGTAAAGAGCATATGATTAATATTTTCACTCTCTAAGCCACAATTCTTGAAACATCACAATTTATCTTTAATCTTTTCGATATGATAGAGTTAACAAGAAGTACATTCAAAATACATTTATGGATATAGTATTTATACTTATTTTTAGTATTCATAGACCATAAGAAGTCCCAAAAAAACTTTGAAAAAGATTGGTGGCTTGACTGAAGCCTATCACAACCTGCTTCCTGACTTCTTAAAATTTCTCTAGCTAAATGATAACCTAACTTTACCTCATCCTTACCTGATTTAGTGTGATGCCAAATTATCTTATGTGCTGACCCACTACTGAAAATGGGAATAAATACAATAAAATCGATATCCTCTATAGAGAACCTATGCTCTAGGTCATCAATTTTTGAAGTGTAGTTAGTGTAATCTATTAGATCACTCACTAAAAGCTTTATATCCATTTGAGGGTTATAAGTACTAGGTTTAAAGTCACAAAAAGTTAGGGATCCAGGGGTCCATCCAGACTTAATACTCTCGCCTGGTCCTACCCTTCATCTAATGTCTTTTTGTAAGAGGCTTCTACCCCAAATAATACTTTTCCAGAAGAGGAGGCAACTTTTAAAAAAGACTCATTCTGAAAATATTTACTCTTCTGGATTTTAAAGAGAAGTGAGCCTTCTAGACGCAAGTAGACCTTATTCCTATTTTTGTTAATAGAGAAATTATTTTCGATAGATCCTTGACTCTAATTAATTTATCAATCTATAAATCACAATTTTGAACAAGAATATACATAATTTATTCGACATCATTTCAAGATTATAATAACTCTATACGTGTTACTTCTAAATTGATATGAACATTATATTGTTTTTGTCTTTTTAAGGATTAATGATCGGTGCTTTATTGCTGTTAGTTTATTCTGTTGATTCATTACTATTACTGTTGTGTTGTTAGGAGAGTCTTTTTATGGTTTTTCACTTTTCACATCAATGTGCTTATTCAATTATTAAACCTAGGGCAAAAATGGTTAGACAGTAATGCACTAGGTTAACAATTTGGTTTTTCTCTTTTTGTTGCATTAATACTGAACGGATAGAAGGTGTATTTTAGTGTAAATGCGTGCAGATCATGTTTATAGACATTTGTACAATGAAGATATATATTATTTAAGCATTATCAAAGATATGATCCTACATATATAGATATGAAGGACGTGTATTAAGATAGAGGACTAGTGGGGTGGAGTTCGTTCTTGTTAGTAGGTAGGCAAGCTTGGTTTTTTACCATGCTTAGAGTTTTGACGAGGTTTGTTGTTTTGGGTAGATCGATTATAGTATTATTTTGTGGTAGTTTTGCTTCTGTTGTGATCTATTGTTTTATCATGACCTATTATTTCATTTTCTTGTTTAAGTTCTTTTCTGAAACTTTTTGTCTTGTGCTGATGGCCTATCAGAAACAACATCTCTACCTCACCTTTGAGGTTGTGGTATGGACTGCGTACACTCTACCTCTCCAGACCCACTCTTTGTGGGAATATACTAGGTATGTTGTATAAATAATTATGTATAGTTCGGTGCTATGTGACTAGGAGGTCACAGATTCAAATCTTGAAAACAACCTCTTGCAAAAATGCAAGACAAGGCTATGCACAACAAACCCTTGTGGTCGGGTAGCGAGAGCTTTAGTGCACTAAATTATTATTTTTTATGCAATCATACCAATAGTAACAGAACGAATTCCATCAAAACTGTAAAGCTAAGTGTGCTTCGCCAAGAAGTAGTACTAGCTAGGATGGGTGACCCCCTAGAAATTTTTCATGTTTCATCCCTCTTTTTTTGCTTCTCTTGAGCCGAGGGTTGTTCAGAAACAACCTCTCTACCTCCAAGAGGTAGTGGTAAAGATAATGTACACTTTATCCTTTTTGGACTCAATTTTATGAAATTTCACTGGTATATTGTTTGTTATTGATGTCTATTATTGTATCTGTACATATATACTATATCTTAATCATTATACAATAATATACAAAATTATATATTTTGTGTGTAAACACCGTTATATAATACGATTTATTGGATTCTCTGCTTTTTGGATTGAAGCCAGAAGAAAGAGAAAAAAATCTAACAATTATGATTTCTTGTTTATAATAAGATTATTCAATAATTCAAAAATAAATTAAATCTGTCAAAATGACTAATATTCGAGATCAAATGGAGTATATTAATTGAAAATCTGTATGCAGTGGTAATAAGGAACCTCCTACCAATGCATTAGGAAAAGAACCATTTTACCTCCGGATATTAAGCAAAATACATAACTTAATTCCTATAAAATTTAGATCAATAGAGGTATAAATTTAGTTTCAAAGCCCACAAAACTTTGCATTACGAGGCATAACTTATATCTACATGACTTTTGCCTTGTGAAATTAGTCATCGTTAAGAATATTTTGGTCCGTAAATCTTTATTAAATAAGTAATTTCGATAAAACTTTAAAACCGTCAATTTGAGGAGCAAAAGTTAAAGACTATTCCGAAATAGACAATCCATTCAAAAATTTGAATTTATTAGAGTTAAGATTTGGGCTAACTCAAGCCCAATAAGAAATATAAGTCAACTTTGTTTGCTCTGGGTACAACTTAAGCCCAATTTAGAGCCACATGTGGGCCATGTGGCATAAGGCCCGTTTACTATGAATTTGAGCTTCAGATTAACGTCACTTTCTAGTTTTTTTAAAAGCATTTCAATGTTCGATATCTGTATTGGAGTCTGACTAAAGTAAATTTACACATTAGAAGGGCTCATTTATAGAGAGGTGCTCTAACACGAGCACCTTGAAAATGAAAAATATCATGTTAGAGCACCTCTCTATAAATGAGCCCTTCCTCTTACTTTCTATTCAATTATTAAGGAGATTTCTCTTACTTTCTATTAATAAGATTTCTCTGCTCTTATTAAGGAGCGGAGAAATCTGAACCATCTCACCCCAACACATGTTAGTCCCTTTTTAGTGCGACCACATGCAAACCCCCAATCTTTCAGTTAAAAACAAAAGAACTTTTATATTGTATAGTTCATTAAAAAAAAGATAGAAAATGTTTTTTTTTTTTAGTGTTAAAATTAGGCGTTGTAATTATTTAGATTTAGCGATAAATATGTTTAAAATATCAAAATTAAATTTGCACCATTCTTTTTATTTTTTCTTAAAGATATGATTATTTGCCCTTTTTAAAAATACTGTAAAGTAACTATGTAAAGGAAGAATATTATTTTGTCTCCTCTCTTTTTCCTGTGGGGAGTCAATTTCCTTTTTGAAAGTACACAAACACTCACACACACTTCTATATATCCTTTTTTTATGCATGACATTGTTTGATATGTAAATTAAATTATTTTAAATTAAAATTTATATTATAATAGATTATATAAATTTTTATAATATAAATTTTATATTATTTATCAAATATAATATAAATTTTGTCATTATTTTTTTTGTCAAAAATTCTATGCCGTTTTAAATTATGACATATTAGGGATAATGGATTACTTCTACCCATTATAGGTGAAATGCAAATTTACGGACAACGAACAAATGAACAATAAAATTCAACGAGAATTATATTACTTTGTCCAAATTAGTTTATTTTTCATTCTTATTAAAAAAAAATATGAATTATAATATGTGTTATTTTAAAAAATAAAACATAATTAGTTGTTTGTTTTTATATTTATCCTAGTCATATAGAGAGAGATAATAATATGGTGACAAAAAATTAAATATAGAGGAGCAATAAATAAAAGCAATTCAGTCAAATTACTTTCTATTCAATTATTTTAAGGAATATGCCAAATTAAAATGTGACATCTAAAGTGTTCCGGGGAAGTATGATTATTACTAGATCTATTCCTAAGTAAATGCATGTTTTGACTTGGGCTGTCAGGCTTTTTAAGAAATTACTCATTCCTATAAAATAAATATTTTTTTCATTTCAATTTGTTTGATATACTTTAATTCGGCAAAAAAATTAACAAATAAAGAAAGACTTTTTAAATGTGCGGTCTAAAATAACTCATGAAGGATAAAATAGGTATTCCAAAGTTATCTTGTGACTAAATATAAAAATATTCATTCTTTTTTTAAACTGACTAAATATCAAATAAATTAAAAAAAGAAAGAGTATTAATTTTAATGACTTGTCTAAATATCTTAATTACAACACCTCTTAATTTCATATCCCAATTTTAACTATTACTTCCTCCGTCTATCTTTACTTGTACACTATAATAAAATAGATGTCCAAATATATTTATCTAATTTGCAAGATTAACAGATTATTTAGTCATTTATATCCATTTTACTTTTATTATTAAATAATATTCATTCTTGAATAAAATATTTTTCAAATCATAAAATATTACTATATTCAAAGAATGATATAGTAAATTACTCCCTCTATTTTAAAATAGTTGGTTTTTGTTGACTTGACACTCTGTGTATCATGGGTTTATTTTAACAAATTAGCCTCATTAATTATATTTTGATTTGAATATACATATTTTATTTATTTATTTAATGATAAGGATAGCATTGAAAAAAATATAACTAAATTAAAATAAATATTTTTTTAGAAAGGACCAACTATTTAAAAAAAATACCCTTATATTTTTAAAAATATATATAAAATTAATGACTGACAACTATTATTGAATGAAAATAATATATCACACCCTAGTATTTGCCGTCCATCAAGCTAACTAAGTTACCAACACAACTAGCTAAAATGCTTCAGAAAGAGTGTACACAATAATTTAAGTCAAGTGGATGCAATTAAATTATTATTATTATTAAGATGATGGTAATTGCTAAGTCCAACATATCAACGTGATCAAGTGTTGAGGATGCTAATCAGAAGCAATGAGGAATTGATATTAAGGAATTTGAGTGTTTGAAAGGTTTAAATATATTTATTAATATTTAAAAATTTAAAATATTATATTTGAAAATTAAAATACTTAATTATTATAGTAATTTTATGAGTATTTTTTCATCTTATATATTAATTTTTATATAATTATATTTTTTTAGTAGGATTTAATGAATGTCGAAGCATTTCAATAATAAACTTAAATCTGCTCCTGATCAGGTTCTCTACGATGATTGAATGAACTTTATTATCACTTCCGCATATATAAAAAAGTTATGATTACAAATTTCAGAAATATTCTTTTTTTTTTTTTTAGACTCTCTGTATCTATTCATAGCTTTATTGTACAAATTAGAATGATGGAAGTAAATAGGATTAATAACACTGGAATTTTTTGGAAAAAATATTGAAGGGAGTAACTTGGATTAATAACACAAGAAACTTAGACGATATATATATATGTATGCATGCTTGATTGGAACGGAATCTCCTTCTGTTATATAGTCCCAAAACTGAATTAAATATTTTTTAATTTAATTTATTTATCTTACTTTTTTTTTAGTTCATTTAAAAAATAACGTCTCTTTCTTTTTTCTTTTGGGTGGTAATTTTAATTTTATATTTCATATGATATAATTTAAATTATAAAAACTAAAAATTAAAAATTATTTTAATATATTTTATATATATTTAATATAATATCATAAGATTTTTAAAAAAAATATTTTTAACTTCAAAAGAAAGTAAAATAAATAAACAAATTGAAAATGAACGGAGTATATATTTTTTTCAACTTGAAGAGACAAATGTTGTGGTAACCAACATGGTCGTGGACTTGTGGTATAGTGGTAAATATTTTTAAAATTTTAATAAGAGGTTTCAAATTTTATTTATCATAAACACGAAATCATCTTTATCAAGGAACGTCTTAACCCCAGTGGGATATTCAGCATAAATTCGACATAGCCAAATTTTAATGTGAATATCGAAGGGTAAATTTCACTGTGGTAAGCTAACTTATTATTTTTTTTCACAAAAGCAAGTTAACTATATTTTCTACCAATAAAATAACTTAATTTTGAGATACTAACACTAGAATAACAATGCCAAAAAATGACCATTTTTTCAATAAACAACTAATTTTTATCTTTTTTAACAAAAATTAATAAATAAAAGACAAAGACACCAACTAACCCAATGTAATATCTGAACCCATAAATATTACTAACAAAACAATTATTCTCCGTATAGGATCTTCTCTCCATTAATTTCTAATAACAAAACTAACAAAACCTATTTCTTGAACTAAATTTTTATAAAGTCCAAATTAATGTTCACGACAATTTACTTTGAGTTATAATTCAAAAGAAATGTGATTATTATAATTTAATAAATAAAAAATTATTAATTATTCAATTTTATAATAAATAAACACATCATATTTATAATTATTTTTGTCTTCAATAATATTACAATAATAAATTATCCTCGGCGATAAACTTAAACAGACAATCTTATTTCCAACAAAAAAGATGTACATCAATAATTTTTTTATTAAATTTTAATAAGAAAAGTTAGTTGTCATTAAAAAAATAATTATTTTCTGATATTATTAATTTTGTGATACTATGTTAAAATTAAATTATTTTTAAATTAAAAATATAAATATTTTTAATTTTTATTAAAAAATAATAATTAATTAGTGAAATTTACTCCAACATTGAGCATAAGGAAAATTTTTTTATCTTAAGAAAAGGACAAATCCTGTGGTAATTCTAAAGAGCACACTCTTCTGAGCACTTGAAATGACGTTAGATCTCGAGGCAGAATCTGCCACGTGTCTTCAAGTGGGACCCACTAATGGCAATTCTGTCAGAAAACTTTATTCTTTAAGGGTGTATTGGTAATTTTAAAGGATGTGGAAAGCCCAAGATTCGTGGACTGGAATCCACCTCGGGATTTGAAACTTTGATAAAATTTGCGAGAATTTTCGCCGCAATTAATAGTATACACTTTCACCACTTTTTTTTTTTTTTTTTTTTTTTGGACGGAATAAAATCTACCTCTTTGATTGTTGGGTTCATAATTTAGCCTTTTTATATTTTAGACATTTCGATTAACAAAAATAAAAAGTGAAACACATCGAGCGTACTTTAGGATGGATCGATGAACTAAAGCATTTCTTCTATGTAAATTTATAAAAGCATATTACATGTAATATTATTTTATATTTTTATAAAATTAAAGATTATTTTTACAGATTAAATTTATGATTTCTTGGTCATATAATAACAAAGTTTCTTTAAATATTTTATTTACAATCGTAGTTTTTATTCATTTATATACATCAAGATTAATTTCATGTAATATATGTCACTTTCTGTCAGAAATAGTATTAAGTAACTGTAACTCTAGTTATAGATTAGAGTTTGTTTTTGTTAGAATTTAATTTTGAAATCTAATTGTCCTTGAGCAAATTTTATTTAGACATTATAATATAGTAGTACCTAACACATGATTAAACATTTCAATTAGACAAAAGCATCGTTTATGTAAGATAAGTTAATTTCATATCTATTTCAATGAAGACTTTGAAACGTTTAACTCACTCTAAGAGAACTAATTTCCAAAAAAATGAAAAAAAATAGGAGGATGCCCAAAAAGGAAATGCTTGTTCAATTTTTTATAGGTTGGCAAAATTCAATTTTTTAAAGAAAAGATTATTTTATCAAAATTTAATTAAGAAGTCTTAAGTACTAAAAGTCTGTTTCGAAAAAATGTTTTATCAATTCTTTTCGTTTGTATTTGCTGCAAAAAATTCAAGAAATTCCAATTTAAAGCCTGAAATTATCAAGGTGTTTTCACTTTTTAAGCAATTGAAGGAGTAATTTACTTTGTAAACGATGGTTACGCGCACGTTTTTTGTTGAAAATTTATATTGTGTATAGAGATTAAATATTAGCTATTATGAATATATATTTGATTTTACACATTTGTAATAATATAACTCAAAAGAAAATTTACACACCTTTCATTTAATTTCTAGTTCCACCACTAAATTCTCACCCCTACCCCATCTATACACCCTGTGACGGAGCCATTATATAAAGGGATTTCGAGATCTCCTTTAATAAAAGATTATACTTTATACTCCACCACAATTCTTATTGATTTGTTACCTTTTTACATAATAATAACTTTATCAATTATGACAAGACTTTTCTTCTAATTCAAAATATATATTTTAAAATAATCATCAAATATATACAAATACTTTAACATTATAATGTATTACTTTGCATTCACTATAAAAAAAAAAGCATAAATTTTAAATATACGTCTGAATTTTTATGACCATGAATTAATAAAATATCGAATGATTCGAGAAAATTGAGAAAATCAGCTTTGAATAATTAATGACAGCTACCTTAAGTGTTGATTACGACTTATCAATTAGGCATTTGGATTATTCCGCTTACCTTATTATATTATATAGTATATAGTCTAAGCTAATTAGATACAGATTTTATTATTGTGTTACAAAAACTTACACGTATGATATTAAATATTACATTTCTTCATGTGATTGTAATGTGCATAATAATTATTATGTCCCACAATAGAGAAGATGTGACTATTGAGAATCTGTACGAAGAAAAAAAAAATCTTTGGGTGAAAAAGTGCTTTTTGGTAAATATAAATTTTTAAATATATATACATATTTAGCATAATTTTGTCCAGTTTGTACCTTTCATGTTTAACTCCGCCCCATTTTGAGGTATTACTTTGAACTGACAAATTTCTTTCTATCAGGGACAGACCTAGTAAGATTTAAGGTTTATCTAAAAAATTATATTATTTTTAAGATTATTTTATAGTTATTTATTTATATGGAAGGAGAGTCTTGACGTAATTATAACGTTTTATTTAATATTAATTTAAAATTTAAAATTTAAGATTTAAAATATAAAATAAATATAGAAGAAATTAAATGTGATAGTTTAAATGAATTGTTACTAGGAAGTAATTTTTTAACAATGATAAATTATAAATAATGAAGGGATAGAAATTGATGATCAAGGAAAAACTAAATTTATAAATAAGATATGAATATTCAAGATAAGATAGAAAAGAAGAAACAAAAATTAAATATGATAAGGCAAGCTTTGATGGAAGAAGTAATTACATCTCAAATAAAATATTTAGAATATAGTGAAAAAAATAAGATTAAAAAATGAGATAAGAATATTAGAACAAAAACAAAATGCATATGAAAAAGTTTGGATAGATAAAGAAAATTGATGGAAAGAAAAGGTATATAAAAAGAGTATATAAAATTGAGTAATCTTAACAAAAAATACATTGATATTAATGGAAAATATGTAAGAATCAGTAAAAGATATTCAAACAAAAATGCAGGAATTAATAAGAGAAGAATTAACAAAATTATGAAATTAATCTGAAGTAACAACATTCAAAATAATATTGAAAAAATTAAATAAATTATTAAAAATAAATAAAGGAAAATAAAAACTAAGAAGAAGCTAGTACAATTCAAGTAGACATGATTGAATTAGACCAAAACTAAAATAGTACAACCAGAAATACTACTAATAGATACTTGGATAAAAAGTGAAAAACTTGTAATTGTAGATATAAGTAAAATAAAACCTAAATTATTGAAAACAATAGGAAAAACATTAGATAATTTATTAGCATTACATAAAAAGGGACAATTTTAATGAAAAAAGAAGAACATAGTGCGATAACATTTGTTAGAAATTATGGAAACAATATAATAGAAAGAGAGAAATATAAATATAAACCTATAAAGAAAAAAGATTCTAAAGAAATAATAAGAAATAAAGAGAAATCAAACAGTGAATATATTAATAATGAAGAAAAAATAGATTATTTATATTTGAAATTAGAAAAAAAAAAGATAAAGACATATTAGAACTAGAAAAAGAAAATACAAAGTTAAAACTAAATAATAACGAAGAATGGTACAATAAATACAAAAAATATAAAAATAAATTTAAAGATACTAAGAAATTATTAAAAGAAACTAAGGTAGAACTAAAAAGAACAAAAGAAGAACAAAATATAGTAAAACAAGAACTAGAAGAATTAAAAGAAGAATTAGAACAATGAATGAACAGATAAAAAATTAAAAGGAAAAAAGCAAAAGAAAGTATATACTACAAGTGACGAAAGTTCAACAAGCAGCAAAGAATTAATCAACAAAGCAAATTGTGTTAATACTAATGAAATAGAAAAGATACAAGAAATAAAATTCATAGAGATAAAGAAGAAGACAATAATTCAAAAATAATAAAAGAAAACAATAATATAATAGAAGCTTTAAATATGATGAACAGTGTAAATGCAATAATAAAAGAAGAACTTGAAAGTGATATAGAGGAAGAATTTAATGAACATATGGAAACAAAATAGAAACAGATGATATAATTAATAAAGATGCTAATAATTACCCTGAGGAAGAACTAATACACAACAATCTAGAAAGAATAACAAGAAAAAAAAAATACTAAATTACCAAAATATATACCAATTGGACAACAAATAGAATTTAATGAGTTTATAGGATCAATGACGCAAGGAATAAATATGAACGGATATTTTTTAGATTTAGATAATGTATATAATGAACAAGAAATTAGTAGAAAGATAAATGATTGGAATCTCAGAATGTATATAACATTAATGAATTCCACGCATGTAGATGACCTAGATTATATTTATGATTTAATATCTAAACATTAATTGGAAAAGTAGCATTCTGGTTGTAATCTATAACTTATCAATTAAAAAGAGAAATGTTTCATCATGCGAAGGATTGGAAAAATATATTAATGATTTTTGACATGATTTTAAAAAGAGAATTTCTAGGAGAAAAATGGTTAGTAGCTAGAGAAAATGTATTTGCTGAAAGGAAAATTGAAATAATAATGAATCTGAATAATATGAAATGTTGTAAAATTAATAAATTACCAGAATATACAATAAGTTTTAGTAAATTCTTTTATGAAGCAAGATTTTTACCACAAGAAGGAATAATATATCAACAATTATATTATGATCACTTACCAAATCCTTATAATACTGAAGTAACTAAAGAATATAATAGTCTAGAACCTAGAGAAAATACATTAGGTGAAAGGATAAGAGTATTAAGAGCTTATTTAATGAGAAAATGTGAAGAATATAGAATACAACAAAAGGTTAAAAAAGATAAAAAAAAAAATTAAGATTAAAAGAAATATGTGGATTTACAGAAAAAAGATTAGTATTTGGAGTGATGATAAAATAAATAGAAAAAGAAATAAGAAGTATAAGAAACAATATAAAGATTATAATAAATCTTATAAACAAACTAATTAAAATAAAAAGTCATATAAACCATATAGGAAATATTATAAACCTTATAGAAGGAAAAGTTTAAAAAATATAAAAATACATTCTTTAATAGGAACAGATTTAAAAATAATTTTTTTTTAGGAGAAATACAAATAAAAAATCTTTAAATGAATGTAAATGTTGGAACTGTAACGAAATTGGACATTATGCAAATAAATGTCCAAAACTAATTAAGGAAGGTATTAAATATATTAATACAACACAATTTATTATGAATATAGAACAAATAAAAGAAAGTAACCATAAATGATATGAAGAAGAAATTTTTTATGTAAGTCAAACAGAAACTGATACTGAATATGAGGAAGAAAATTTAAAAAATATACATTATATATCAGAAAAATCAGAAAGTGGAAATTTTGAATAAAATATAAATGGTAGCTATATATATAGAAGCATATGTAGAATATAAGCCTAATAAAATGATAAAACAAAAAATATTTATAGACAGTAGAGCAGATATATGTTTAGCAAAAGAAGAAGTATTAGAGTCTCATAAATGGAAGAGATCCAAAATACATAGAACAAGAGTAACAGGATTTGATGAAAGAACAAAAGATTTTGATATAATTGCAGAAAATATGAAGTTAATATTACATAAAATAATAATTAGATTACCAATAATCTATCAAAAAAATAATATGAAACAACAAGTATTACTAGAAAATAATTTTCTATATTTCTTTAAGACACAAGTTATGAATAGTAATAGTATAAGTTAGAAAACTCCTTGTAATAAATTGATCATATTAAAAAGAATACTGTCAATACAAACATTAAAAATAAATAACATTGAAAGAAATAATAATTTAAAAATCTTAATATA